>OX123192.2:17797180-18018426 GCA_944739405.2 Euclidia mi | reverse complement strand
TAAAAGAACCTATAAATAATACCGCTGTTCTTACCTATTTTGGAAGCATAACTGACCTATGGCGCGTATACTGAGGAGGAACGGTATCAGATCAGCCTATAAACCATACAAAACGTTAAAATTTCTTTGCAATGGTAAAGATAAAGTATGCAAGAACAAAAAAGTCCGGTATTTACTGCTTAACATGCGACCAATGCCAAAATAAGTACATAGGACAGACGGGTCGAAGTTTTGAGCTGAGATATAAAGAACATTTAGCGGCGTTTAGAAACAACCAGCCGGAAAAGTCTCATTTTGCCAAACATTTACTTGAATCGGGTCATACATTAAATAGCGGACATTCATTTGACGTCATACACACTTGTCAAAAGGGTATTAGAATGTGCGTATTGGAACAATTAGAGATTTTAAAGCGGGACTAGCATACATTACTGAACGATCAAACCAACTTTAACGGGTCCCCATTGCTGAATATATTCGCACACCGTCATAATGACTCACATCAGTCGAGCAACGGAGGGAGGGGATTAGAAAGTACAATCGTTTATAAGACATGCCCACGGTTGGAAAGCGCTCAGTCGTTGCCCATCGTTCCTGAGGATGCCTCGTGCAGAGGCGAAACACGTGTCGAAGAATAGTCGGCGCATACAGCGGGATACTGCAAGTCAGGTATCTTCCTGGAACCCATACCATTCCTATATCCCTTATCCTTTTTAGAGGAGTTCGATATTGTCAACCTTTTTCTATTGCAATAGTTGGGGTGGTCAATTCGAGGGTGCGTGGTGGGTTCCTCTTTCCTTCCATTGGGTAGGTAAGAGGTTGAACATAGAGTTTCTCTTCGCAAACATACAATTTGTTTCGCATACTTTCCTAAGGGCTCTATCAAACAGAGAGCAGTCACGCGATCAAGCGTTCAAGCGGTCAGCTTTGCGTTCTTTGTGTTAAATGCAAGCTTTGCCGTGTTATTTAGAGCGACAATGTCACATATAGCTTTATACTCGACTTGAGGCTTATTATATAATGAGGACGTGAGCTCGAAAAAGAAAATATGGTTTACAACTATGTTAAACCAGTAAAATTTCACTCAGAACTTCTTTAACAGGTATAAACAGACACTAAGCGGTTTTACTTGACACTTAAGGTCAGTTACTAGTAAGTTAGCTCGTCTAAACAGGAGTCACGAACGACAACAATGGGAAAACAGCTAAGAAGATATAAGTTTTTTATCACAAGGCAGATTATCAGACCAATGTTATTTCCATATACAAATACGCTTAGCTTCGTTATTTTGTCTCAAAGATTTCAGAGAGAAATATGCTTATCGATGACACAATATGCACAATGTATTTGACAGACAACGCACAGCCGAAAATACCGGGCACAAGAAACGTAGTATAGGGTAAGTAAGAGAGGGTTTGAAATTCATCCCTTAGGGGTGTAAGATGTGGGTCTGGGTTTGTACGAATCTTTTTATCTAGGTGCCAATGATGCGGGCAAACGCTAGGGACTGCTAGTTGGCAAGGAATGCTGTTCTAATTACGAAAATAATAATAAAAATTGTCGCGATATAAATCCATAATGACCTCTGGAAACATTTTAATGAATTTTTATACGACTGTAACTTAGAGAAATATGAAAGACAGACCCCAAGAAAGCACAGATTGCAATTCTCGTTCAACCTTATAATAAAAGTATGGGTATATCCCAAATTTGAGTTACAGATTTGCAACACAGTGTAAAGGACTATCTGCTCTGCTCCGTATAAATATGCAACATTTACAAATTTTCTTTACAAAAATCCATAGACGTGAAAACTTTCAAACGTTTAACTTATTATTCCTATGCATATTATTTTGTAGCAGATAAACATATAATAACAATTTGTGAATCTAAATAAGATGGCCTGTGGAAGGCTAAAACCTACACGCGGCGTATTGTTAATCGGTGAGGTGGCAAAATCGTTCTCAGATGTCTATGCAGGAAAGCCTCTATTTTAGTGAGTCAACTGTCTAAGCTAGGTGGATCCCATCCCTGACATGTATTTTATGAACAATGTTGTTCCCTGTTCTGTATCTCGAATACTGACTAACTGTTTTTACAGCTGATACGAAAAAACATGTAGTAAGGCCCAGATCCACCTGGCCCTTCACCACTTCTCTATAAAATAGCTATTGATGGGCTAAATTGTTCTGTGGGTCAGTCAGGTATATACATTATCTTAAAATAGCAATAAATAGGAGTCTACGCTATTATTTAAAGCAGATTCTATAACTTTCACAAAACATTGTAGATGTCCTATTAAATGTTAACTTATTTGGTTGTTAATTTTAGTTGTATATTTCGATTGGCAAGTTCTTTTTAATCAATGTAGGATGGAATCTTCCGGTTTTCGAATAATTAAAGTGTTAATTTTAATAAATTACTCAAAATTTTACATAATGATTGAAAAACAATCGGTCTTGAGGTTGTTTCGTTTCCTTGCATTTTTTGAGAACTTTTACCGTAGTAATGTATATTTAATTTACACCGTCAGAAAGTAGAGATTTCAACGAACAAAATTCCAACCAACTTTTAAAAAAAGCTTATACTTTGACGTGAGAATTTACGTGAATATATACGCTTATACTTTGACGTGAGAAGTGAGAGATTAAAAATTAGGGTTTTTGTTCAATATTAAGTCAAAATAAGGTGGAAAAATAAATGTTTGAAATAAAAATCATTTCCAGTGTGTTTGGAACATAAGCTTTCACCAAATTTCGCTAAAAAGAAAAAACTATTGTAAGAGATAAAAATACAAAACCAAATAAACAACTTGGTTATTTCAATTTTTCACTTAAATTTTGTCGTTGTGTGTACATACATACATATCGTCACGCCTTTTATCCCCGAAGTGGTAGGCAGAGGTGTATTTCTACACCCACTTTTCGCCAGATATACTTTGGTCCCACGTAATAAGGGGCGAGCCTATTGCCGTACCGGGCACATTTCCAGACTCCGTGCTGCTACTGAGAATTTCGTGACAGAAAAACCCAATAACACTGCCCGACCCAGGACTCGAACCCGGGACCTCCCGTTCCCACGCGCACATTTATGCCGCGAGACCAACGAGGCAGTCGTATAGGGTTTGATGTCGAGTTTTCCGTCTCTACGCAAAGATGGTATTTGCATCGTGTTATCCCTTAGTCGCCTCTTACGACACCCACGGGTAGATAGGGGGTGGTGACACTTGTATTCTATGCCGTCAACCACACGGAAACCACACGTTATGTGTATTAAGTGTAAATACAAAAGCTGTAGATCTTTTTATTACTTGCAACTTTGCAATTTATGTTTTTACGGTAGGACTTGTAGTTTTGCCGCCAATCGAGATAAACCCTTTTTATCCTCAAAATCGCAAACCCATCCACTTCCCGACCTCAGATCAATCGTAATTACTTTTACTTTAATTTTTGTTATATTCTCTTCCTTCTCCAATGGGTTTCATCCTACTATAAAATTATTTAATTTTTTACCGTTTTCTAACGTATCTGCACTGGTCTAAATGTGATAGCGTCAATTGCTGAGATTATGGCGGTGTTGTTTGTTTACCAGTTGACTGCATCGATACCGATTTGATTATAGACAAAGCGAGAAGAGGAAGAAAAGGACGAAGTTGCCGTCGTTCATTATCTCTTTAGGGTTGGCATGATCAAGTGTTGTATCGTATTTATTTTTTTGATAGGTGGTTCGTAGCACATTAGTCGTAGTTACCTATTTCAAAGAAAATATACTACCGTGGCAAGGTTCCTTCATACCATTTTGTTACAGGTAAATCAATGTGTGTGTTGAACTCGGCAGTAAACTTGAACCAGTAATTTAACCTATACTCTACTAAGCTTTTGCCCTACCTTTACACTAATAAAACTGTAAACCTACTAACTACTGATGGGATAATTTTGTACGTTACAGGACGTGGAGTAAGTTCGTCGTTCGCCGCAAGGCAGACCTTTCCATTAGTAATTTTTAAATTGGTCCAGTATTCGTTGACTTTATTCATTACTAGATGAGCCCGCGGTTACACCCGCGTTATTTAAAGCTACTGCTCCGCTCCCGTGGCTCATAGCGTGATGTTATATAGCTTATAGCCTTCCCTGATAAATGGTCTAACTAACACTGAAAGAATTTTTTAAATCGGACCAGTAGTTCCTGAGGTTATAGAGTTCAACCAAACAAACAAACAAATAAACAAACTCTTCAGCTTTATATATTAGTATAAGATAAGAGTAAATAGATAAAAAATACAATATTTTTAAATACAAGTAGTAAGGAATGTTAGTGTAGCTATACACAAAGTCATCTTCTAACAAACGTACGAATTTGTCACTCAAAACAACACGACCAATCTTCTGACCATAACAAAACAACCGGGAATTCTCCATCCTAATTATAAACCGCGTTTTACCTTACCGCTTGAATAATTGTTTTTACCTACAAACATTAGAGATATACATTGTAACCAGGTTCGCTCGGTGTAATCCTACGTCAATGTCGGTTTGAACACCTGTTACCAACATTATAGGATTCACGGGAGTACCGTTTGTCTCTCTTGACAACGTTGGATTTATGAATTATATTAACATTGTATGAGATTTGGAGAGATTAGAACTTATGAGTGTAACTATTGTGTTTTGTGGAGGTATCGGAAGAGATCTATTGATTCGACTGAATTATTTTGGTGAAATAGTATTTAAAAATGTTGGTCTCGAAAAGTTCAAAAGACGTACAAGATCAAACGCGGCAGCGATAGCTCAGTGGAAATACGAACAGACCTCAACGTAGACGGTATCGGGTTCAATATAATATTTTCGAAATTATTGTGTATTTCATTGTTAGATATCTAACGCCCTGTGCCTCGTAGATCACGTTAAGCCGGCAGTCCCACCTGTCACGAAGATCTATAGTCAGTGGTTAGGTATGTGGAGTCAGTACCCCTATATAAACAGACACCAACCTCAATCTACATATGTACATAAGTAAACTCACGTCTTTTGCCCGTCGGGGTAGGCAGAGATAACAGAACGCTACTTGCTCCTATCCTTACAAACCTCACGCGCTTCCTCTACATTCACTCGAAGAAATCTAAACTATCGAATATACCCATCCATATGGGTTGCGGAGGTTAGATTAGGTTAGAAAATATAACCATAATACTAAATCAAACATTCGTAGTGACCTAAAATACACTCATGAAACTAACAGGCAGCTCTTAAACATTAAACTAACCGTAAATCTATTTAAATAAGCACGCTACCACATTTGCTGAAATAATCTAACTATAATAAAATTATAAACGCAAAAGTCTGCAAGGATGTATGGATGTTTATTTTTTCAAATCGTGGAACAAGCTAACTGCAAAGGTTTTTCTAAACCAATTAGACATTGGAAAGTTTATGTAGCGTGCATATTCGTTTTGAAAAGGTCGGCAACTTGTGATCTTTCGGGCATTGGAAGTGTCTATGGGCGGCGGTGATCACTTACCATAAGGTGACCTGCTTGCTCGTTTGTCTACGTATGCAATAAAAAAATATAAAGCCGGAGTTTAATTAGAGTTTACAGTATAACATTAGAAGAAAAGTGCATTGGTTATCATTTATCCCGATAACGGATTCCATCCCTCCCCCCATAGACGTCCACTGCTGGACATAGGCCTCCCTCAAGCCTAGCCTAGACTCTAGCTTCACATAGACTGAGCCGCCCGTATAAAACATACCGAACATAAAAACCTATCTAAAACCGCAACTGAAAAATAAAAATATCTCACCACAAAATTCAACAATGTCGGCGCCTCAAATATAAAACTAAAGAAACATAGCTTGCGATCATTTTTCATCGCCCACAAAGTGTTCTAGGGTTATTGCCTTCGCCGTAAATGGAACAAATTATTTTTCGTGTTCCTGTAGAATTTTGTTGGCAAACTTTACCACGTGTCTGCACACAACTACACAACCTTCTACGTGATGTAACTTCTTTTACAATCATTACTAGCTCAAATTTATAGCAGCGCAATTCTCGGTATTTTCCAGTCCATAGTTAGGCAAAGGTCTAGTAGTAGATATTTATTATTATGTTATGTTAGGGTACAGACGTTGTATTTGAGTTTTACGTAAAGTGTTATTTAGAGTCGTATTTCTTTTGACATATTGTATATTGAAACTGCGTTTACTTTATTTATTTACACAATTTAGGTACAATGCAGTGACAAAAAACATGCTAATAATAAAATTGTCACAAGTATCGTCATCATTCTATCGCTTACCCGCTTGCTAAGTGCTAAATATTCTACTGAAACTCCTACACATTGCCCGAACTTTAGCATCTCTCAATTAGTCAATGGGCATGCATAGGGTCAGATTACGCTGACCGATAGTGGGTCTAACACCACGCTGAACATAAACGGAATGAGGATGAAAGCCTGGTGGACACCGACTGCTCAACGCCGCGAAAGCAGAAACACTCCTGCACTCTTACCCTTAAAGACTTGAGTAATGATACTCAGCTTTCATTTTTTCAGAATTAGCCAGCGAGGAGTACAGGGTTAAAAATATCAGTTAGACCCTGCAAGCCCATTGCCATTCAGGTCTCAATGAGGGCTCCATCGATTCGGACAGCTTGCCAATTGTTCATAATATAGCGAAGAGCCTTCTGGAGCTCCTGAGGCGTTACCGCTGGCAGTAGGTCTTGATTTGAAGGAAGGTAGAAATATTACCGTCATTTCTCGTTAAAAACTTAACAATAACCAAAGCCTTCATAATGAGAAGAGGCTCAGCACTTAGACAGATTTTAAACAACGAATTTATTATATATTAAGATTGATAATGAACTACTGAACTTTTCATTTGCAAACAAATATTTTAAATGTCATCTGCTCATAAAAATAATCCGAAATGAACACATGATATCAAAAAATATTCCGTAAAACAGTGGACGTACCTATCCGTTTAAAAACCATCCAATTAAGTTTAAAGTTTAACTATTTCGTCCCATTCGCATCCGCCGGTACGGGGAGTCGTTACGTAAATTTAAATGTGAAATGGGAATTGTTTCCGTGAATGGTGAAAAAACGTTGCAAGTGCGAGTTGGGATAACAACGGTTCGCGTATAAAAATGTTGTGTTTATACCCTGTTCACGCACCTACGTATGGCAATTATGTTGTGTAGAATCTTGGATGTTTTGTCACGGACGCGGCATATCTTGTTTTCTTATTTCATATCACGCCGTTTTGAATTTTGCCTGTATGTGGTTTGCCGTTATCTTTTTTAGTAACTAGTACAAACTTAAGTATATATGATCTTCTAAACCTACTTATTCTTTTTTTGTCCAGATATCCCGAAATCTCGGTAAATGGATCACCATTAATTTAGTACAATATCCTGACTTAAATACTACTAATGAGCCCTAGAAAAGTCGAGTAAGTATGCGTAGTAATATATGTATAGTGCAAACAGCGGAAACTAGAAACTTGAAATATTGCTATATTGTTTTTTACAGCTTTGTTCCAGTTTTTGCTACTCAATATTAGAGTTTAAGACTCATTGGACTCCTTAAAATTATTCTGGCCGACGTACTGACACATGGTATAGTGGGCCTCGCGAACTGCGTTATCATGACATGCGTGAATTCACTAGGGAGTTAGAGTGGCTAAGTATTATCCAGGTCTCATATAGTTGAAACCACTGACACGAAGAAGAAGAAGACTATTGATAATGTGCTATCCAAGATCGGGTTCTTAAAAATTTCATCCCGATCTTTCTGTAATGGCGTCATATACCTACGTAATGTTTTGCATTTTGAAATGGAATTTGAAATTTGAAACAAATAAACAATCCGTATGATACTCCTATCATCTTGTCATTAAATTATATCACAAATTTTCGATTTTATTTTCTACAATCTGCGAATACAAAATCTATAACAATTCTCATCACAAATATTTTATGTCTGTATTTGACATTCGTAATATACTTTGAAAAGTATGACAGTGTTATTGTTTTAAATTATTAACTAATTTAATTTTATTTCAGTGTTGTTTACACTGTTACAATAGCGAGCGACTGAAAGACTGTGAGAAAATGTAGGATTCATATTATTATGTATTTATACTGAAATTGATATTATTCTGTATGCAGAATAATAGCAATTGTATTAACAACGCAAAAGTTATTCAAATCACATCATATCCCAGTCGCACCGACTCTTGTATATCGAATCTTGTATTTTTCTTCGCTGGCAACACTAGCGAGCAGTTGTCATTTCAATACGTGTATATAATTTAAGTGATAAATATAATTTTATGTTGTTTTAAAGTATTAATTCTATGTGGGAAGTGAGGTATATACCCATAAACCTGACCAATAATTGTTGGTGTATCTATAGATAAAAGGACTACTGACAAAAACTCGCTAGAAAATTTGTGGCGGACTGTCATAGTAACGGATAGCGGAGACGAGATTTAAAATAATCTGGAAACCCGGGGAGTATTGTTTTCATTATTCTTTACATAATCCTGTACCGTTTTATTGTATATACTTACTACTAACGAAAATACACTATACATCATATAAACTCTGCTCATTATATGTGAGCGACGTCAATTACAATACACAGCGGCACCGTTTGTCTCCTTTTTCTTGACAATTTGGGGAAGCAAAATCGATGACGAAAAACATTTGCCTCAGACACCATATACTACATGACACACTATACACAATACATAATTATTTATTATAAAATATATTAATAGTACAGAAGTGTTACACAGGCCCATTTATATAAGTACCTACATTCCAATTTTATTGATATTTCAAACATTCATTGTATTTTTATTATTTTTTATAGTGAATTACAATAAATTACCAATAAGTGATACTCATCTTCTTAATTGCATATTATTGTTTTATAAATATATCAAACTTATTATGTTCATTTCTTTTCTATGAATAGAATATCAAATTCCCCAATACTTAGTACCTATTTAAAATAAGCTGTTCCTAAATTTATTAATTTTTAGTCTCTTTTTCTTTTTTATGATCTACCTACAATATTTCCTTCTCTATCCACCCATTTCATAGTTTCTCTCAGCTGACTTCACTCACTCTTCCTTATATTTCAGGTGCCTACGGGGTAAGTTTGTGGAAATGATGACCCGCAGAATGGCAGTTCAGGAGGACAGACTACAGATCACGCTTAAGGAATTGGAATGCTCTAAAATCCTGTGTAACCAGCTGCTACAGGAAAGGGAGGACAGCTAAGAAGAAGTTAAAAAAATTATAGACAAGAACACTGAACTTAAGGCACAGCTGGCTGAAATGCACATTCACCATCACGAAATCCTAGAACAACATGAGCAACTTCGACTGACGGTGTCCAACTTCCAACAGAGTATGGACACTCATGAAGAAGTTCTGAGACGTGTTGCTGAACTGGAACATGAATTGAGTGAAGCTCATAACACCATCTCCAACATTAAAACTATTAAACAAAGTGAAGAGATTGCAAATACCTGCAGCCTTTATCATGAGTTGGTTAGTAGTGAGCCTGATCATGTGTGTATTAGGGAGCCAGTTGTGACAATAGATCTGACCAGGGAGGATACCATTCTTATGGGACGCAGCTTTTCTAGTCATAAAAAACTGAAACGCTACATTAAAGTTAATAAATTAATTAAAAAATGTCATAAATCCATAAGGAAATATAACGTGCATAGGGTTAATTTAAATCTCAGAAAACAGCGCATAAACTTAATTAATCAAATATCTGAGTATTCTAGTAATTTGGAACAAAGTAGGTTAGTGTATGATACTGATACTCATCGCTTGAGGGAAGAACTGTTACTTAGAGAAAGCACCTTAAATGCGATTTTCAAAAAATACCAGGCTTCTTAACAAGAGCTGAGCAAGTGTATAGTGGAGGCAGGTGAGCTCGTAGACTTGGTGGGATGTAATGCAGAAATGTATGAGTCTCTGACCAATAAGCTCTCATGTTCTTGTACTCACACTATAATCCCAACAGAGCCATTGAGTACCGTACTACCTGAGAATTTTTCTAATAATTTCCAAAACCAATCGCCTTTGCAATCAAATATGATTACATCTAAGCTATCTACATCAACTAATAAAACCTACATCTTTTCTGATAGACTAGGTCATTATTTGGGTAGTCTTCTCAGTGAGTATACAAATCAGTGTGTAATGAATTATTGTAGGCCAGGGGATAGTTACACTAGTTTAGTGAATCAAATAAGGTTACACCCCTTAGATGAGAGTAGTACAGCCATATTATTGTTTGGTAACAGTTTAACTGTAAAGAGACAGGATATCATAGAATGTGTTGAAGTGTTACTAGGACTTAATTCAAAATTTAGGTGTAAATTTATTTTTTGTGCTTTGCCATACGCGAATTAATTAACACATACAGAAAACATGCACATACACACATTAAATATGTTATTGTATAATATAACTTGTCGTCATAGTGACGCAATATTATTTTTTGACGCTACTAAATTTATTAGTAAATTTACTTTAACAAAAGATACAATGTATCTGCCATTTTATATTAAGCGACAGATTGCTAAGCTATTAGCATACAATTTACAGCAAGGCAGAGAGCCTTGTGTTGACAATTTATTTGATAGGGTTAGTACTTGTACTAACAACGTTTTTATTGACACGTCTTGTGATTTAAGCTCCAAGATAGGACAACAGTTAGGCTGCAGTATTTGAATATAGTACACCAAAACATGCAGGGCCTAGCTGGCAAAGAATTAGAGTTAAGTTTATTTCTAGAAAAATATGATGTTAAGGTTTTGTGCTTAACCGAACATTGGTTAAAGAACCATGAGCTTATTATTATCAATCAATATTATACAGTGCAGAGTTCGTATATAAGAATGCAGGCTATTAGAGGCGGTTCTCTCATAATAACTTCAAATTTATTAAAATGTAAGGAACGTAATGATATTGTTAATTTATCTATTGAGCGCACTATTGAGCTGTCCTGTGTGGAATAAGACCTATATATAGTAATTTGTGTATATCGACCTCCTTCTGGTGACTATAATCTATTTGAGACTGTTATGGAAGATGCTATCAATAAAATTAAATGTAATATTATAGTATGTGGCGATTTTAATATTAATATTTTAGAGAATTCTTCACAGTGTATTAGATTTCTGAATCTTTTCAAGTCGTTTAATTTAAGTAACCTATTCTGTGAACCTACTAGAGTATCTGCAACATCTTCTACTTGTTTGGATAACATATTTAGTTCTTGTGCTGCCACAAACCCAGTAGTAATTAGTTCCCTCCCTTCTGATCACCGTGGACACATAGCTAGTTTTCCCTGTTCAACATATGATAAATCACGTATAGTAGAATGTAGGCCTCAGACTACCAACAGTCTAATACGTTTCAAAACCAATATTATTGCTAAACTAAATACCTCAATATTGAACTCACAAAATCCAAATTCAATTTATAACTCACTTTTTGGACTAGTAAATAATGAGTTTCAAAATACTTTCAAGAGTAAAACAGTCACACTAAAGGGTACCATGGGATCTTTTAACCAGTGGGCCACTATAGGTATATACAAAAGTAGAGCCAAGTTGTTTGAATTATATGGTATGAAACAACATAGATTTGGCACACCTTTTCGAGATAATGTAAAAAAGTACTCAAAAATTTTTAAACTAGTTTGTATTATGGCAAAATCTAAATTTATTAGTAGTAAAATTAAGCATTCAACAAATATAATTGAAGAAACTTGGAGAATTATAAATAATGAAACAGGAAGGGCACGACCACGGGAAAACCAATTTGAACTAAAAGAAAACAATTTATTAGTCACTAACAAAACTCAAGTAGCGCATATGTTCAATAGTTTCTTTGCGAGCATACCTTTAACAACTACTAGCTCTTTACAATCATCATGTTTAGGCGCCGGAAATTTTTTGCTTAGCAGTGTACCTGAATGCAAGAGCGTGTTTAGATTCGAGCACGTTACCCCGCCAGATATATTGATCGCATATAATTCAATTAATATTAAAAATACCAGCGACTTTTGGGGCATTTCAATTAAAATTTTAGGTACTATAGTTGAGACTGTTGCGCCTTACCTATCTATAATTTTTAATCAATGCTTTGACCTAGGCGTATTTTCGGATTTGATGAAATTAAGTAAAATTATACCCTTATTCAAATCTGGCAGTAAAAATGAAATTAATAATTTTAGGCCCATATCCCATATCTTGCCGGCATTTAGTAAAATATTTGAAAAGATTGTTTTAAAGCAGCTACTAAACCACTTAAATTTAAATAGTCTGCTTCACAAAGATCAATATGGGTTTACTAAAGGTAGATCCACTACTGATGTGGGTGTTGCTCTCATAAAGCACGTTTATAGTGCTTGGGAGTCATCAAAGAATGCTATTGGAGTGTTCTGTGACCTATCTAAAGCATTTGACTGCGTTCAGCACGACACACTACTGCGTAAGCTCCGCCACTATGGCATAGAGAAAACCGCACTTAGTGTTGTCGATTTGTACCTGCGGCAGAGATTTCAGTACGTCGATGTAAATGAGACTACATCCTCTAAATTACCTATACAGCTAGGCATTCCACAAGGCTCAATTTTAGGTCCTTTTCTATTTTTTGTATATATTAATGACTCACCTTTTTATTTAAAAAACATCTGTGATGTTGTACTTTTTGCAGATGATACGTCACTTATTTTTAAAGTAGATAGGAATAGAAATCAATTTGATGATGTAAATAATGCACTATTACAAGTTACACAATGGTTTACAGCAAACAACCTAGTACTTAATTCTAGGCAAACTAAATGCGTTAAATTTGCTTGACCTAACGTAAAACAACTGGGATCTAATATTATGCTAGATAGGGAGGAACTTGACACAGTAGACTCTACAGTGTTCCTAGGTATTACATTAGATAATAAGTTACAATGGGGTGCACATATAGCATGTCTTGCAGGAAAGCTCAGCTCTGCTGCGTATGCCGTCAGAAAAGTTAGGCAACTTACTGACATCGACACGGCTCGTTTAGTATATTTTAGTTATTTTCACAGTGTTATGTCCTACGGCATTTTGGTATGGGGTAAAGCTGCGGATATTCAGAATATCTTCGTTCTACAGAAACGAGCGGTACGAGCAATATACATGTTAGGTGCAAAAGATACTCTTAGGGAACGCTATAAGTCTATAGGAATTCTTACAGTAGCCTCGCAATATTTATTTGCTAATATTTTGTACATTAGGCAAAATATAGGTTTATTTACCACAAAAAGCGATACACATAACATAAATACTCGAAACAGGCAAAGGTTATATGCCCCTTATCATCGTTTACATAAAGTTAATAATTCTTTTGTAGGGCTAGGTATCCGTATTTACAATAAAATATCAAGTGGTATCTTAGAATTACCATTTAGTACAATTAAAACTAAAATAAAAGACTGCCTTATTAAGGAAGGTTATTATACTATAAATGATTATTTCAGTGATAAGGATAGCTGGTCACTTACGCTAGCCAACTCATGATCTTTATACCTAATTAGAATTATATAGATACTACGTGTGGTGACGGATATCCGTATGGTGACGGATTAAGAATACGGATTGTCACCACCCCATATCATCCCATGGGTGTCGTAAGAGCCGACAGAGGGAGCATATTATGCAGAAAACAGCACTGTAAGAGAAGGAAAACTTGATACAAACCCTATACCAACCCGTTTGGCCAGCGTGGTATAGTAGGCCAATTGCTCCTTTCAAAGGAGAGGCCTAGTCCAGCAGTGGACTGATAAAGGCTGATGATGAGATACTTTGCATTTTCAGTTAATCTTTATATAATATTTCTAGTTCTTTTAAATTACTGTTCATGTATTATTAGGTCATTAAACTTAGGTACTACATTTACATTTGCATTGTTGTTCCACTAATTTTATTAAAGTTAAACTGCACTGTAAGATGAAGACAACTCGTGATCATGGGCTGTAAACTAATGTTTTTGTAATTTTGTGTATTCATATATAGTCAATTCTGAAACATACATTTCCACCATAGTTCTGAACATGGTCGCGTAAAAAGAGTGGCCACGAGTTTTATTGCCCGTTCTTTCTCGTGGTTCTACCTATTGCTTTATGAACGAGGCAGTAAATGTAAATGTAGAAGCATTAAGTAATTCAATTTAAAAAATTGACGCTCATAAGCGTCACCTTGTGACCTAGATGAATAAATGATTTTGAGTTTCAGTTTGAACATTATAACAAAAGAGTTGTGTGATTAACAAACATTTGGTCTCATATTTAACAGTCCTCGGCAGGCTTCGAATTATTTTCAAAGTCAAACTTAACATTTATTCATCTAGGTTATAGTGCGTGTTTCAATCGTCGGCTTTGCAAACAAGATATCATTTTGGCTAAAATATAAGTGACTGCTTTCAGTATTGTGACATTTTCTATTCATAATAGATGGGCAAAGTTAAGCAACGCACAGGTTACCAGTTAGTTGGATGCACACTTGTGGCATTTAAATTAGAACAAATTTCAGCTTCACGCGCCCATTAAATTGGCTGTGCGTGGCTTGTAAGACACTCGGTAAAAATAATTTTATATATACAGGTAGGTTAGGACTACCTACGAAAGGAATTTGATGAAGCATTACAGAATATAAAGAATGGAAAGGCAGTGGGCGTATATGAAATAAACATATAATTATTAAAACATGCTGTTTGTGACCCTCTAATAAACGATTTTTTTAATTGATTCAACATATGTGTAACTCAGAAAATATTCCTAGTGATTTTAAAATAACAAAAACAGTGATGCTACCTAAAAAATTAAATACCCACAAGTGCGAAGAATACAGAACACTTTGTCTTATTTCCCTCATCCGAAAAATTTTAATACACATAATACATAACAGAATAAGACCCCTAGTAGAAAACAACATCAGTCCTGACCAGTACGGATTTAGAAGGGCAAAGGGCACACGTGAGGCTAGACTTGTCTTTAGCAGAAGAATAGATTTAGGTAAAAATAAACACATTGCATTTATAGATCTAGAGAAAGATTTCGATAAAGTAAACGGGAGACTTATGATGAAGACATTGAAAAACATAGGAGTAGATTACAGAGACAGACGCATATTTACGCATTATAAAAACCAATAAACCAAAATAGAAATGGAAAATGAGTCAACAAATGCAAGCATAAAACAAAGAGTTAGACAAGGATCTCCTCTTTCGCCTACAATTTTCAACATTTTTATAGAAAGTGCAATTAGAAAAATGAAAGACTTACAACAGGGAGGAATTAAAATGAACGGAGAACGCATCTTTTTATACGATATGAGGATGACATCGCTGCACTAGCTGTAAATAAGAGTAACCTAACTTATTTAAGATAAAAAACCCATTTGGTTCCGACGTTTCGCTTGTCTTGCACCGAGCGTGGTCGCGGAGAGACTGATGAGAGCTCAGCGCCGTCTTGTGGAAGTGCGGGTTTCGGCACCTACCCTCACTTGGTCTTTATTTAAATTCGCAATGTCAGTACTCCGACACACTACACTAATGCAGTCTACACACTGTTGAGATTTATCACTGCGGCGGTGTTTACATTTGCTGATGACTGGATTCCAAGTAACCGATAATCTATATCCATCCTCCCGGTTGAAATTGTTATATTTCTTGATTTCTACCGCTTCACGTACTATCCTAGAGTAATAGTGACGATCGGTGGATAAGACTTGTGGTTGATGCAGTTCTATCCAGTGATCTTGTCCAGACTCCAACAAATGCTCAGCTATCGCCGACTTATTAATATGTCGGTTTTTTACAGCTGCGATATGTTCCTTTACTCTTTCAGCAATTGTACGCTTAGTCTGCCCGATATATGAACTACCACAGCTGCAATCGACTTTGTAGACGCCAGGTGTTTGGAGAGGAATGACATCCTTTGGGGTACGCAGATTGTGTGCTATCTTAGAGAGCGGATTATAGTCTTGATGGAGTATTTATTGAGTACTGTCCCAACTTGTCCGTCACTCCCTTTAGATACGGCATGTAAGCGGGCACTCTGCTTACTTCAGGTTTACGCTCGTTCCTCTTCCGACGAAGTACGGTTTTCTTGTATCCGTTGCCCCTAAGTACCTCGGGAACATGTGACAGCTCACTATTTAATTGTTCAAGGTCACATAGGTCATACGCTCTGTTCACTTACGAGGACACAATGGAATCCATATGCCACGGATGGTGGTGCGAGTTCGCGTTGAGATACCTGTCGGTGTGTGTCGGTTTCCTATACACAGTGTGTCCAAGGGTACCATTATCTCTGATTGTCACTTTAACGTCGAGAAAGGGTAGATTATCGGCTACTTGGAATCCAGTCATCACCAAATGTAAACACCGCCGCAGTGATAAATCTCAACAGTGTGTAGACGTCATAAGTGTAGTGTGTCGGAGTACCGACATTGCGAACTTAAATAAAAACCAAGTGAGGGTAGGTGCCGAAACCCGCACTTCCACAAGACGGCGCTGAGCTCTCATCAGTCTCTCCGCCACCACGCTCAGTGCAAGACGAGCGAAACGTCGGAACCAAATAGGTATTTATACCTTAAATAAGTAACGTTAACGTGATTAAGACCCGCTAAATTATTTTGTATGATGTATACAAATCGCGAAAGTTTAAAATCGATTAATACTGACCTAGAAAATCTTTTAAACAATATGGACATGTGCTTCAAAGAAATTGCACTAAAAATCAACACAAATAAAAATCTTAACAGTTTCTAGAAATTCAATCAATAACTATCAAAATATCATACTAAACAACGCCTCACTATTATAGAACAAGTAAAATCCTTCAGATATTTGGGAAGCCTCATTAGTCATGACTCGAGTGCGCTCAGGATATTAGATCTCGTATATTTATAGCTAAAACAGCTTTGAACAACAAACAACATCTTCTGAAATCAAAAATAGCAAGACATATAAGAAAAAAATCATTAAGTCATATATTTGGAGTAGGTATTGCTCTGTACGGAAGCGAAACGTGGACGATGACTCAGCAAGACCGGGAAAGACTGGATGCGTTCAAAATGTGGTGCTGGTGGCGGATGGAAATAATCAGCTGGACTGAAAAGAAGACCAACCCAGAAGTAGTGAGCCTAGTCCAAGAAAAAAGAAGCATTTTAGCGCCAATAGAAAAAAGAAGACGAAAGATGTTTGGCCACCTTATACGACATGATGACTTTATCAAAAACATACTAGAAGATAAAATAGAAGGAAAGAGAGAAAGAACTCGACCCAGGAGCGCATACACGGATCAAATTAAAGAAAAGGCAAAGGTCATGTCGTATAAGGAGTTCAAGGCACTGCCCGAAGATAGAAATATATGGCGTAAACTCCACCGACATGAGCAAAGCTCTTAAATTATTAGAGGTTTATATTGATGATGATGCGCTTTTAAGTTTAAATATTTTGTGAGGCTTTAGAAGTCGTTTTTTTTTAACTTAGTTTTATTATATTAGTTAGTAATAGGAGATCAGTATTACAAAGTTGAAGGTTATTTGCGATATTTTGTGACGTACATTTACTTTTCAAGACAGATCGCTCCATTTAAGTAATATAAATTAATCCAATAAATACATTATTATAACGTTTCGTATCCTATTTCTTCGGATAATATTCTCATAATGTAAAAGTTTTGCCAGCCTATATTAAAGTCGACCCATTAAAAACTTTCTGTGAAGTTTGGTAATGTTATTCATTGATTCGGTGCCAATTACAGTGCTGAAATCACTACCTATTATCAAATTGTACATCAAATTTTGAGCAATAACTTGTCTGTCTAATGTCTGCCAAAGGAATATGTACTGTCTTTGTGTGTGTATTATATTCTAGTCTAGAAAATGAAAGTTGAAAGTAGGTGGAAAGTGTAATTGAAAAATATTGTAAGACGACTACCTTTTAAATAAACAATGTTTATGTAATGTTTTGCATTTTAAATTTTAATAATAATCGTAGGGTATTAACTACGATTAATAAGCTATCCAAATTTAAATAAAACAATTATTTATCTACCTGATAATCAGGTAAATAAATCATTAACCTTTCCTAGTGATAATTGTGGACTATGGCCTTACCCTTCTTAAAGTAAGAAGAGGCCCGTTCCCAGCAGTGGGACAGTATAAAGGGCTGATGATGATGATGAGGGATTATTTAGATCCAATTACTTAAAAATACATATTTCTGTATTTTTATCGAACTTTAAATTTTCGATAAATTATAGACTAAAGATTTCATTTAAAATAACAAGTTACTAATTTAATTTCACATAATGTGTGCTAACTTATAGAAATTTATTTTATTTCACCAAAAATCATAGAAACTATCTTCAACATGGCACCGTGCCAACCACATCCGATCAGCCATTGCACTGTCCGTTTGCAGTTATCATATAGTATCTATTCTTCGCAGTAAGTATCGATATGGACAAAATAGTCTGTCATTGTTAAAACTACTACGTGAAAATCTATGTGGCAATTATATTTTTACTCTCTATTGGATGAGAGAGTTTCTTTCTATTAGTAATGATGTATGTATGTATAAATATTCGTATGCATACTAATCATAAAATGCATACAAAACGTAAAAGTTTCAAAGTATTTAAACCTTCATTCAAACACAAATTTGATTATGTGACATGGATTTATTTATTAAACTTTCCTTCTGTAAGTTGCAAAGTATTTTATTGCCTAGAGGCGGATGAGACACGCGGATGTGCACGGCTTTTTCGATTATGTAAGCCTTGTAGATGTAGATAGCCGAGACATCTATCTCGTGATCATAATCATTTTAGACCCTATTTTAAGATGGCCAAGATATATAACCCGGAATTAATGTATGTGGACGTACCTATACATTATAAGGTCGCAATGTTAAATCTAGCCAATGAAATTCGGCTCTAATATCTAAAATAACTGTACAGGAAAATGTGGGTATGAATGGAATGATGTTTTCATGAAAATATATTTTAACTACGGTGTCAATATCTATCAAAATTATAATTTCAAAGGTTCCTAACTAAAAATCTTCCTGATCAATTTTCGCCAACGTAACAGTGAGGATTTTCCGAGAAGTCCTTGAAAAATTTATATAGAAAATTCATCACGATACCCTATCAAAAAGGAAACGTTTGCTTGGCGGGTTGCCAACGTTCAAAATCAAAGTTACCACGCTAGTAAAACATAAAATTTAATAATGGGTTCGGCCCTCTTCATTTGACCATTGTTTGTGAAAATAGCTAGTAAAAGTTGGGGGAAAAGGATAATTCACTCGGAAAATCCCATTCATGGTGGGAAAATATTCGCACTATGCCATACTAATCTTATAACTTATAATCTACTCTGACGAGATTGTCGGAGTCTATAAAGAGTACCCATGTATTTTTAGAACGTCAAACCTATATTAACATGACATTATACAGAATGTAATCCATTTGCAAATGTCATACAATTTAATTTAAACGGGTCTTATTCGCGATATTTAATTAATTTAAGGTATAAATACCTTTGTTTTACCGACGTTTCGGCCGTCTTACAACAGCCTTGGTCGCAGCAGGACTGATGTCATCTCAGCGTCGTCCTTGTGAAGCGCGGGTTTCGGCAGCTACCCTCACTTGTTTTTTATTTTTATTTTTATCCGAACTGTCGGTACGTCGACACACAACACTTATGACGTCTACACACTGATGAGCTGTGTTACTGCGGCGGGGTTTACATTTGTTGATTACTGGATTCCAAGTTGTAGACAATCTGTATCCATCTTCCCGGTTGAAATTTTTATGTTTTTTTATTTCAACCGCTTCACGTACTATCCTGGAGTAATAGTGATGATCGGTAGATAAGACCTATGGTTGATGTAATTCGATCCAGTGGTTTGTTCCAGACTCCAACAAATGCTCAGCTATGGCAGACTTGTTAATTTGTCGGTTTTTTACAGCTGCGATATGTTCCTTGACCCTTTCAGCGATGGTTCGTTTGGTCTGTCTGATATAGGAACTACCACAACTGCAGTTGACCTTGTAGACGCCAGGTGTTTGTAGAGGAATGACATCCTTCGTGCGCAGATTGTGTGCTACCTTGGAGAGCGGACTATATACAGTCTTTATGGAGTATTTCTGTAGTACTGTTCCAACTTTGTCCGTCACTCCCTTTATGTAAGGTATGTAAGCCGGTACTCTGCTTACTTCTGGTTTACGGTCCTTCCTCTTCAGACGTTGTATTTTCTCCTGATTTAATTATTATGATTTGTCCCACTACTGGGAATACTGCTCTTCTTTTATAATGAGAAGGGCTAGGCCACAGTTTACTTCGCTGGCCAAGTGCGAGTTGGTAATAACACGTCTTTCGAGAACATTGAGAGTAGGATTATCTCTTATTTTTCGATATTTGTGATCATAATGCAAATATACCTAGTCGATCCCATAATGAACTGGCCTGATATAGTTCTATGCGACATGTCGCTATATGTTGTGTTGCATTAAATAGTACGTTTATCGTGTACCTAATATAAGAAACACGCTTTGACATGAAATGCTTAGTCTTAGTTTAGGAGGCATTTGAATAACGAGAGTCGGGTATTTTTTCAACATGTCGAAAACTGAGTATCGAAGTGTCATAAAGTTTCTGTTTAAAGAAGGTTTATCCCCTGCCCAAATAAAATAACGATTGGATGGCGTGTATAACGAGTCTGCACCCTTCCCAGCACAGTGAAAAATCGGGTGAAAAAGTTTCGCCTCGCGAGAGAAACCGTCGTCGGCCACGACGGTCGACCTGTGGAAGTGCTCAAACGATTGCTTTTATCAAAGAGGACCGCCGTTTGAAGATTAGAGAAATTGCAGTTAGGCTTGGGCTCTCTAAAAGTACCGTTCATCGTGCGATCCATGAACATCTTTACATGAAAAAAGCTAGTGCAAGAGGAGTACTGAAACTTCTTTCAGCGGTACAGAAACAGGAAAGAGTGCGCTGCAGTTTTTGGATCTTTGCACTTTGTGGCGAAAATTCAAAGACTGTGTTCGAGCGGCTAGTGACTGGTGATGAAACTATGATCTTGTATTATGATGCACAAAGCAAGCGCCAGTCAATGGAATGCCGTTATTAGGGTCCCAAAATGAAAATCCCCCTAGAATGGCAAAAGTGCAACAATCGACTAAAAAACTGATGTGCACAATCTTTTGGGATTTATAAGGCATTTTTATGGTGGATTGTAAAGAACGTAATACAGCCGTGAACAGCGAATATTATGCTTCTTTAATATATAAATTACGAGACAAGATAAAAGAAAAACGAAGAAGCAAACTGTGTTCTGTTTCTCCATGACAACGCCCCTGTTCATACCGCTGTTGTTTCGAAGTATCAAGTTCGTCTATGCGGGTTCACAGAAGTGAAACATTTGCATTTAAAAAGAACTATTTGAGGCATCGGTTTTAATTCAGGCTATGTATTTGCCAATTACTTGTACAAAACGGCATTTTCATCCAATGCGTTGTTTGTTAGCTATATTTAGTTCGTAGGTATAAAAAAGGCAAACAGGATAAAAATACAAAAGCCAAAAAAAAAGTAAAGATAAGGCCATCTAGACTGCTTCACAATGCTTTCAATTTCGCGTCTCCAGAATTGCAAGTTAAATGACATCCTTTTTCTCCCCACAAGATTTAAGCCAGCTTTCTGGCGAGTTGGTCTGGAAACTAACACGAAAAATAAAGAAGAAAGAAAGATGCGCAATGTATGTAAGCCCTCTACATGACTATGCCTTATGCCTTTATGAAATTGCCCGTTTTGAATTTGCTTACCCTACATCTTTCCAGTTAAATAATATAGCAAAATTAATTTTCAGAAATGCCTACTGGATTTCAACGAAATTTCTAGGCCTGTCCTATACCTTAGAAAGGTACAGTGATGCATATTGTAATCCGTAGATAGGCTTTTAGACAATCACTGGGGTATACGTATTCCAAAGTCCTTGAGCGTCTTGTTGATACGCAACTCTGTACTTTCCTTTCCAAGAATGTTCTCCTGAATCCTTTCCAATCCGATTTTCGTCCCGGTCATAGTACTACCACAGCATTAGTTCATATCACTGATGAGATAAGGCTGGGCATGGATGGTGGAAAACTCACACTGTTGTCCCTGCTTGATTTTAGCAACGCATTTAACACCGTGGATTTCCACATCCTGCTTGCCATACTCCGCTCTATTAACATATCTCCAACGGTAATTGACTGGTTTCATAGTTACCTGTTTGGACGCCGACAGCGTATTCGTGTTGATGAGTCGTACTCTTCGTGGTGTAATACAACTGTCGGGGTACCGAAGGGTGGCGTGCTATCTTCGTTAATTTTCGCAATTTTTATTAATTCTATATCCAAACAGTTACTTTCTTCCTACCACCTTTATGCAGATGATTTGCAGATATATTCACAGGCACCACTAGAGTGAATTTCAACGGCGTTTTCTAATATAAAAACAGATTTGGCGCATATCTGTACGTGGAGCAAAAATTATGGTCTCAAGGTAAATCCGTCAAAAACACAAGTTATTCTAATTGGCAGTTCCAGGATGCTTTCTAAGATTAATTGGTCACAACTGCCTCAGATTCGGTTCGATGGTAACATCCTACCAATCTTAGACAACGTCAAAAACCTTGGTATTTATCTGGATAAAACTTTTTCATGGGGAAGTCAAATACAGGAGACCAGCCGTAAACTGTTTGCTTCAGCTGGGTCGTTGCGTAGGCTGCGGAACTTTCTTCCCACAACCACCAAGATTGCGCTTGCACAATCCTTGCTTCTCCCAATACTCGATTATGCCGATGTCAGCTATCTTGATGTTAATGAGGACCAACTTGATAAACTTGAGAGTCTCCAAAACTTCTGTATAAGATTCATTTTTGGTTTACGCAAATATGATCATATATCTGAATTTCGTTCCAGGCTCAAGTGGCTCCCAATTCGACTTCGCCGGAATACTCATATTCTTATGTTACTGTACAATGTGTTGTTCAATCTAGGATTGAACAACACATTGTACAGTAACATATGTGGGGGTATTAGGACCCCCACATATCTCAAAGAACGTTTTAAGTTCCTTCATGACACACATTTAAAGACCTCAGTGGTCGTCAGTGGATCTGAGACTGCAGATGCCAGCACATACCACAAACTATTACGAAAAATCCTTTGCTATTCAAGCTGTCCGTTTGTGGAATGCGCTGCCGGTCGAAAGCTTAATCATTGAAAATATTCAAAAATGCACTAATGAAGCATTATTTGTCATTGTAAACAAATTGTATCACTGTATTTAGTGTTCATATTATTATATGTATTATATATTATATTTATGCATTATAATTATGTATACTGTTCGAACAAAAACAATTTCTAATAATCGATACCTTTAGTCGCTACACATCAAAGCTTTTTGTCTTTTTCAGTCTGTCCATCCTAAGGTTGCCTGTAAGAGATCGCACTCTGCGATAAGGCCGCCCTTGTGCATTTGATACGTATCATTAATTAAGTTATTTAATTACACCGAATTTGTACCAACATTTGCACAATAAAGCAATTATCTATCTATCTATCTATACTTTATACAAATGCCTTTGAATTACTTCTTGTTATATCCGCTCCTATATTGCCTCTTAAAAGACTTTAGTGATGAAATGTACTCGTTTGTTTTAGGAAATTAACTTTTAATGAGTTGATCGTGCGATACAGGTAAAGCACTTGGAGAAGATTCTGGAGCCATGACGACAAATTAAATGAATTGAAAAGCTAACTTTCCGAACAAACAATTTGAGAATTTCAGAAAGTGAGATAATTACGCCAGAATGTGGAGTCGCGGAAACAGCCCGCGCTGCCAATACCAATACCAAGTGGGATACTTATCTACAAACACTTTCGTTCATATTGGAATAAACACCTCTATTTTATAGAAAAAGAATTTTGGATTTTGGCCATGAAGTATAGTGCTTAGGGTCTTGAGAATAAAATATCATGTAGCTCTAAAAGCCCATCGATTTTTTGTTAAGAGATGAACGTCGCATTATTTTTGAACTTCGCGACTTCATTGCCCTGCCCATGTGTTTCTTATTGTTTTAGAAAAGAAGAGTTGCGCACTTGGAACCTTGTGTGAGAGTTGTAATCCCTGCTTATAGGACTACTACAAACAAGAAAATGATGGAAAATGTACACCTTGTCCCGATCATACTTTATCAATCAGACAAAATGTTGTCCCGTACGGGAATCAAACCTAGATCTATCATGCGGTCAAATTCCCCACATAACTAATGTATCTAGAATCCACACTCACATTAACCGGTATTCTCCTCAAACGCTATTAATTCTGTATAGAAGACAAACGATTGTTTAGAATTATTACTGGCCGGTCATTGTAATTATTTACTCCTCGTAATACGTCACGAAGTCAGCATTTAACGGAACGTTGAGGTTGGTATAAGTTATAAGTAGAAGTAAGGTAAGATTTATACATGCTCCCCGTGGGATCTTCGCCTTGTCGTGGTGGGAGGGCTCAGTAACCGTGGCTTGGACACCCGCGGTGAAGCTAAGAGAGATCCCGGGAGTGGACGCTCCACGTGGGCTTGGAGGGGCCTGCGCAGGATGCGTTCAAAGGTGCGGATGCGGGGGATAGTTCTGTCTGTCCCTCGCAGTCGGGCGTGGTCGCGAGAGGAGTGGCATGTCGGTGTTGCGTCACGGTGGGGCCGCAGAGGAAGAGGAGATGCGGTCTTGCCAGGTTGCCGTCCTACCTATCCTCTGCGGCCGCTGGGTGTTTTGGCGGCGGAGCCCAACACCTTCATCCGCCGCCAAGGGGGTTTTGTTCGGGGCCCGCCTGACCATCTGGCGGGTCAATACCCGTTGGAGAGTAGCGACGAATGCTTCGGCGATACCCGATCCTCCGACACACGGGTACATGAGGAACACTTATAAAAGGGTAAGATTTATACTTACACACATAGACTCACGCCTTTTTCTCGAAGGAGTAGGCAGAGATACGGAAAGCCATTTGCAACAATTCTGGGTTTCAAAAAATTTATGGGTCTTCTATTTATGAAGTAAGATTTATTAACTTTAAAATATATTTACGACAATTTTCCATCATCCATCAGGCTCATCATTATTATAACTGCCTAAGTGTTGTCTCGGTTGCGTCCAAGCATTTTCTGGGTCCGTTTTCTAATCAATCCAGATCTGGCAGAATATCAGCTATTCTAAAAGATAACTGCCGTCTGACTTTTAAAACACAAAGGGATAGTAATGCCAGTATATTCAAGTATATCGACTGTCTATAATGCTTGTTTTAAAGCTCTTCATGACTGCTGCGAGCGACTTCAAGCCAGCGCAGCGACGCATTGTTGCGTAAATATCTCAACTGCGGTTGGCGACTGATCACTCTCTCTTGCTATGCCTTCGCGTACCATTACATAGCTATTTGTATGAGTATAAGAATAATATAATATTCTAGCACATCTAATCCATCAAGGTCTGGTCCCAAACTAAGCAGAGCTTGTTCTAGGGGTACCAGACAATCAAATGGATAAACATTCAGAATTATATATCCCTTTTTTGTAAATACATAGGTACATAATTATACATAGAAACGTCCAGACCAAGACAAATATCCATGTTCACGCACACAAATGTTTAACTTGAGCGGGAATCGAACCAACGATCTTCGGCATAGCTTATACTCCTGCTGCGCCACAAGGACGTCCTTCGAATCTATTCTCACCATGTATACAGTAGAAAATAAATACATTAGTTCCAATAAGTAGTTATTTTTGTTATCGTGTTTACACGAGTTATCCTACGCTAATGTGTTACGTAATATATTGCTATTGGTGTTTCAAAACAACTGTTCTATATATTATTATTACTTATTTATTTTATTTTTTATTTATTTATATGGTAGGCAGAGGTGTAATATTACACCCACACTTCGCCATGAATTTTTAGGTCCCACGTAATAGGGGGCGAGCCTATTGCCATTACCGGGCACATTACCAGACTCCTTGCTGCTACTGAAAATTCGGAACAGTCGCATACGCTATCCACTGGACCACGGAGGCAGTCTATATATTCAATAGTCTATATAGTCACTATATTACTTTTTAAGGAGTCATACAGTGTTTATTTGTAGTTGTACGTGGGTGGAAGTGTATTTATTAATTTTTCGTAGAGAAAATTGTCGGTAGTATTACAGTACTAAGTTAATACATACATGCATACATAGTCTCACGCCTATATCCCCGAAGAGGTAGGCAGAGGTATATTGCTACACCCACTTTTCGCCAGATTTATTTAAGTTCCACTTAAAAGGGGGCGAACCTATTGCGTACCGGGCACATTACCAGACTCCGTGCTGCTACTGAGAATTTCCTAACAGAAAAACCCAATAACACTTTGCTCGACCCGGGGATCGAACCCGAGACCTCCCAATCCCACGCGCACATTTATGTCACGAGACCAACGAGGCAGTCAGTTAATATTTTATTGTAATTGAATTTATCTATTTTCATTACTTTATATAACATCTGACATAAGACTGGCTAGCTTTAGGAAAAGCTTACGCCCCTTCTAGGACAAATCCTAGAGCCAAAGGCCTACTATACCACGCTGGCAAGATGGGTTGATATTGGGCCTGATGATTAATTTTCCGTCTCTCCCCAAATAACCTCAATTTTGGTAATGAGAACAACCCGCATTAAATTCTGTATTATTTATCCGTCACTACACGGATTATGTTATAACAAGTGGATGCCCGCAGCTACGCAAGCACAATTTTTTTATGTAGAATTTTCTACTGATCCCGTGGGAATTTCGGGAAATTGCTTCTTAGTGCACCTCTACAGTCCCCAAGGCACATACATACCAAATTTCAGCTTCCTGCACCCAATAGCTTTGGCTGTAGCTTGTCTGTCAGTCAGTCAGTAACGCACGAATTGGCGATTTTGTGGTTATTAAATAACAATTTAATTTTGACATAAATCTTTACTAAAGTAGACAAACCGGAAAATTTGTTAAGGCTAGGTCGAGTCAGTTTAAATTTTAGTCGAAAACGCTCTAAAATACATAACTAGCAACGAATATGAAATATATACATAATTTGACTTTGATATTTGAGATTATTCCATGTGAGAATAAAAGAAAATTGCCATACAAGTGTAACAATATTTTGTATGACTGGCGTGTTGGACTAGTGGTCAATGACTCGACTCAGCCGTCGGATGTGAGTTCGAATCACACCCAGGACAATTATAGTGTGATGTTTAGTATGATAATTTTTCTGTGTATTGGTGTAATTTATCTATTTTTTTTATAATCTCACGCCTGTATCCCCGAAGGGGTAGGCAGAGGTGTAATATTATACCCACAGTTTGCCATGAATTTTTAGGTCCCACGTAATAGGGAGCGAGCCTATTGCCGTTACCGGGCACACTACTGGGCTCCGTGCTGCTACTGAGAATTCGGAAATACCCCGTAACACTTTTTGCCCGACCCGGGAATCGAACCCGGGACCTCTGATCTGCAGTCGCATACACTATCCACTGGACCACGGAGGCAATTATCTATATATTACGTGAAGCGAAGTTTTGTAATCCGTTTTTACGAGAAATGCAGGACGGAGGATTATGAAATTTGGCACACTTATTGCTTACATGTAGAAGGTGTGCAGAATGCTAATATTTTTATTTAATATGCATTAGAAATATATGATTTTAAGGAAAATAAACGACCACTACTACCTTAGATTTCGCACACACACATGCATAACATCGTATACGTATACAATTTTTTTTTAGTTTACGATTATGGACCCACAGACTTTCAAACTGAAAAGAGGTTAATAAAACATGTAAATACTTTTTTGTTCAAGGTTTGTCCTATTCTGCCTAAGAGAGTTTGTATTTTTTGCAATATATTTAACTTGGCCTTCTGTATTTATACGTTAAATATACATACCTGTCTTACGAATAGTCAATTAATTTTTATCTAAGTATAAATATGAGAAGCAAAAATTGTTATCCCTTTTTACCACAATAATATTTATAGATTGAATTTAATGATTGGCAAACTAAAAATAGTTAAATTATAAAATGTATATACTAGTTTTATGAAAGCATTTTACAGTATTAAATTCATTTTAGAATAAAACAATTTTAAGTACTTAAAACTACAATTCAATTAAGGCCACCCTCATATTTGGCGTCAGCGTCAATGGAGCGACACCTCGGCGTCGACGCGGCGTCTACGCGGCGTCGACGCCGCGTAGACGCCGCGTTTTCTGCGACGGCATCTCACAGCCACAAAAAAATAACAGAAGTTAAACTACATACAAAGTGCACTCGAGCAACGCACATATATACGTCGCTTACTGATAGGCTATCTCAGAAAGGTCAGGTATAGCGCGAAATATAGGTGCCATCCGCTTCAGGCACGGGTCTTGTAATGATTTTTGTGCAAACATAGAGCAACAAAGAACAACAAATTATTATTAATCGCTTTTGAAGATAATTACCACCTCTTTTTTTACAGATGTGTAGGGCCGGCTACTTTAAAGCTTGATCTAAATTTGTGAAGTCGTACCTCTTTTCCCACGGCCACCATCTTGGAAAGAGTGCGGGCATGGATGGTTTTTCTTATTCATCTGGTAAACTATTGGTCACGCTAAGATATGGTTCAAGCATTTTTGCTGCAAATTAAATTCTCTACAACTTTGGTTCAGACACTATTTGTCGTAAAACCATGAATTAAAAGTTTTTCTATGATACTGTTTTCTTTAGGTTATCATAACGTTTCTTCATGATAATTGTGTCTTTAGTCTTTTTATGAGCCAGGCTGCGGCCTATGATCTAATAGAGCTTTAGAAGAACTATAGCAAAAAAAGGCAATTTGTTTATGTTGGTAAATCATAATTGGCACTGTAGCAAGACAATATCATCATTACGCGCGGACTCGGATACTTTCCCGCTCGCACAGCGACTATCTGTTTCACTCAACGTGCATCACATACGACGTCATCGAGGTGGTGAGACAAGACCCGCCTATATAAGCTCATGCGCATCGATGAATTATTCATTCGCTCGCTAGGCGACTCAGAGCGCGATAGCCCCGCAGTCCACTCTGGTGTCCAGTAGGCATAGCTAACCTGATCGATAGCCCCGCAGTCATCAGGTTCTGCTAAGTATCGAGGTTTAAAGAGCGATAGCCCCACAGTCCTCTTTAGACACTCGCAAAGCGTAGGGAGGAAGTGAAGAGCGATAGCCCCGCAGTCCTCTTCGCCCCTCACATAGGGTTATATACGTATATGCATAAGTTGGTAAATGTATGTATGAAGAAATTAGAATAAACGGACAAAGCTACCCAAGAAGTCTATAATTTCTACACTGGTAACCCTATCGCCCCTACATCACTGATTTTCCAATTATTTTGCAGCGTCTTTCCTCAGAACATTGAGGTGCTGCAGAACATTGCAGTTTCCTTTACTTGGGCGGAACATCAACTTCAATAGCCCACAGAGTGCCGTTGTTTTAGAGTTTTGTTCATATTTTGTGTTTGCACGGTAGTAGAGCCTTGCTGATTTCAGCATGAATGGGCCGGCTCGACCGGGTAAGTACTACCCTGTCACAGAAAATCGACGTAAAGTAACAGTACCTAAACTGTTGCGTTTCGTTCGGTGAGTGAGAGTGCCGGAGACCCTATCCCCTATTCCTTCTCCCTCATCCCACTCCTTATTCTATCCCTTTTCCATAACCCCAAGGGGCGGCAACGCACTTGTGACTCTTGTGGTGTTGCTTGTGTCCATGGGCGGCGGTAATTGCTTACCATAAGGCAATCCGTCTGCTCGTTTGCCGTCTATTACTATAAAAAAAAAAAATTGCCAACCCCCTGTTTTCATGATCGTTGCGATGAGTTAAAATTGGACCTAATGGTAGTCTTGGAGGCTGTCGTTGTCTTCTTCTCACCTCCCCTGCTGGGGTGGTGGGGAGTCCTTTGGAGGTTTACTCCTTTAGGAGGTCTTCTGCGCGGTCCACAACTGTGGACCGGTCGTTGGGTTAGCCGCCCTCGAGGCTAACCAGCTGGGTGAATCTCCGTTGGGACAGGCCCAGTTAGTCGCCTGCGAGAGGGCAGCGGCTGGTCGTCTGGCTGGTATGGTGGTAGTGGCGGTGATGAAGCCCCGCTCGAGGGAACCGAGATCAGTGCCCGAGCGGGGCGCTTCAGTCTTCTCCGGATAAGAGTGGTTGAGTCTGGATGGGGGAGGGGAGCGATGTTGACGAGGTGGGGGTGTTCTGAGCGATCTGCACGCTCGAACATACCCCGGGCCAACCCGCTCACAAATCCCTTGATCGGCTCCCATTTGAGGTCCCGATATATAGTCGCGTTCCTGAGGTACCTGGGCGCGTCCACCGCCAGGCGAAGACACTTGTTCTCCACCCGCTGCAGTCGCTGCCGCGTGGTTTCTGCTGTCAGGTTGTACCAGGCCGGCCCCGCATATGTGAGGCGCGACCTGATATAGGTTTTATAGAGAGCCAGCTTGGCTCTCAGCGGCAGTCTTGAGGACAGCAGCGGGCGAAGTTTCGCCCTTGCAACCTGGGCCTTCACGGTGATCGTATGGACATGGTGGGCCATCGTCAGATTTCTGTCGATGGTGACGCCCAGGTACTTGACCGTCGGCGACCAAGGGATTTCCTCCCCCATCAGCTTCAGGCACGGCGGGTACTGTACCCGTCCAGTTACCAAAGCCTGGGTCTTGGACACGTTGCACTTGAGCCTCCACTTCTTCAGCCAGCCCGGGAGCGCCTCAAGTGTCGGGCTCAGCTTCCGTGCAGCGTGTCTGGCATTCCGGGAGCTGGACAGGTACGCAGCGTCATCCGCGAACAGGGCCAGCTTCACGTCGCCCACCACAGGAATGTCGTCCGTGTAGTGGGCGTACAAAACAGGGGAAAGGCAGCTCCCCTGTGGAACTCCAGCTTTGATTGTCCTCTCCTCTGACGTGACGTCCTCGACGGCCACGTGGAAGGTTCTCCCTCGGAGAAATGATGCGATGACCGTGATGAGTTGTCGTGGGATAGTGGACGTCGACAGTTTATAAATGAGGCCGTCATGCCACACTCTGTCGAACGCCTTCTCCATGTCGAGCATCACGGTCACCGTGTGGCCTCGCTTGTTCATCCACATGGCCATCTCGCCCAGTACGCGAGTCAACTGTAGCGTGGTGGAATGCGCTTGGCGAAACCCGAATTGTTCGGGCCTCGGGGTGAGGTGCGGGGTGATTCTCGCCAGCAGCAGCCGCTCGAACACCTTGGACGTCGTCGAGAGGAGAGTGATGGGCCTGTAGTTCTCCGGCTTCCTGGGGTCCTTGCCGGGTTTGGGGAGTACAATAACCCGGCCACACTTCCAGATGGTCGGGAAGTGGCCGGTCCTCAGGATGCCGTTGAAGAGCTGGGTCACTGCAATCAGTGATTTCCGAGGAAGTCGAGCTTGGAGTTCGGGATGCCGTCCTCACCAGGCGCCTTCCGGGGGTTGGTTTTGCGGATCACCGCTGCAACCTCTTGCGGGGTCACCAGCAGGTCACCTCCATCCGATGAGACGAGGGGCGTTGAGAGGTAGGTCCGGACTAGCTCCTCTACCTCTCGTGAGTGGGCCTCGTCTTGGACCTCGTGGGGGGTGAACTGTTGTTCGAGGCTGCTCGCGATGATCTCCGCCCGGTCTTCGGCCTTATAGCGCAAAAGGCCGTCTCTTCCGAGCAGGGGGCGCGTCGGGTTTGGGTCCGCAGACAGCTGTCTACAGAGGCGTGACAGCGAGGCCTGGTTGTCCTCGATGTGGGACAGGTGTTGCTCCCACTCGTCCCCCCTGTGCTCCCACAAAGCGGCCTTGAGCGCGTTGGTGAGGCGGTTGTACCGGGTTTTGTCCCGGGGGTGCCGAGTTCTCATCCAGGTCTTCTTGGCATCGCGCTTTTCCTCGAGCAGCTTCCGTATCGAGGCGGGAAGGGGTGCCCGCCTCTCGGAGTTGGACCTGGTGCTCGAAGATGCTCGAAGCGCGGCCTGAATGGTGCTGGAGAGCTCCTCGGCGGCTGCGTCGACTTCCTCTGAAGTGTGGATGGTGAGCGGCTGGTGGTAGCCGGCCAGCTCCTCCTCATACTGGTCCCAGTTTGTCTGGGTGCGTGGTCTCGGCAGGTTGACCATCGTCGCGGGTTCCCTGAATACCAGCAGTACCGGTCGGTGGTCGGAGGGCAGGTCTGGCAGGACCTCTTGCGTGGGAGGCGCCCTCAGTCCTCGGGAGATCAGGATGTCCAGCACGTTGTCATTGCGCCCCGAGGGATCCAGCCGGGTAGGCTCTCGGGGACCGGCGACTTTGTAGTTGTAGGTGCTGGCATCCTGGAAGATGAGCTCCCCCGCTCGGTCGCTGCTCGCGCAGTGCCATGCCGGGTGCTTGGCGTTCAGGTCTCCCGCAACGATAGTGGGCGTGGTCGGAAGAAGAAGATTTCTCAGCTCGGCCACGTTGAGTGTGTTCATGGAGCCGGTCCCTGGCGGTCGATAGGCCGCGTAAAGGCGCATCTCCCGTCCGCCGACTTGGACATCAACACCGAGGGCGTAAATGGTGTTGTGTTTCTTCGGCTCGACGAGTTGATGCACCATTGTCCTCTTCACCAGGACAGCAAGTCCCCGGTAGGCTATGCCTGCCGGCGAGACCTCATCCTGCCTGTACACGATGTACCCCGGGATCTTGAGTGGGGCGGTGGTCTTCAGGTGGGTCTCGCTTATCAGCATGATGTCGACTTGCTGCTGCTTGACAAAGAGGCGTAGGAGGCCTATCTTTCCAGACAGGGACTGGGCATTCCAATGGACCACCCTGAGCGGTTTATCCATTGGAGGGGATGGTCTGCAGCATTCCTGTCACATCTATGTCGCCGGCCCTAACCTTCTGGGCGAACAGAGAGAGGAGGGCGGCGAGCTGCTCCTTCTCGCTGGTGACGGAGACTGGCTTGGAAGGTCCATCCCCTGCAGTGGCCGCAGGAGGGTGGTCTGATCCAAGCTGAGGCTTCTTCTTCTTCTTCTTCTTTTTCTTCTTCGACTGAGCGGCAGCTTTCTCAGTCAGAGCGTTGGTGGGGGTCGGATCAGTGGTGGTGGCAGGTGGTGTGCTACCATGGTCCGATCCAGCCCCTGGAACCGGCGTGGTGGTCGCCCGGTCTGTCGTGCGCGCTGCTTCGGGCGAGGTGGTGGTGGTAGTGGTGGTGGTGATGGTGGTCAGGCCGGTAGTCGCCGTGGTGGTGGTGGCGGCAGTGTCCGGTCCGGTAAATATGTCCGGAAACACGGCCTGGACCACTTGAATCGTCTTATAATCCGTGGGGGTGAGCTCTTCCTTGCTCCTCTCCCCTAGGAGGACGTCCATCGCCCGGAAGTAGGCCTCAACCCAGCGCTGCAGGCCCCGCGTGATGCCACCCTTCGCACGAAGGGCGTCGAAAGCACGCAGGTCACCCTCGTGTTCCGCACGCCTGGACTGCAGCTCCGGGGTGGTGTTAGCCCCCATTCCGGACGATTCTTGCTGTTGTTGCTCCATCTCGGGATAGTGCCGTCACGCGGCGCCTAAGCGTGGTGGCTGGATGCCAGTCACCGCGCAGTCGGGAGTCGGGAGTCGGGGCTTGGCGCTGGTGCGAGACCGACCCCTCCTACACGGCGAGGGCACCACCACGCCGGCAATCAAGAGGGCGGCACTCCCCGCACGATCCTGTTGCGACAGAACCGGGCGCAAACACTGGCAATTTTATAATAAAATTATATTGTTTCGCAAGTGTAAACAAAGGCGCCCGAGCGTTGGCGAGCGAGCGAGCCGTGTCGAGTGGCACGTGCGATCGCCTCGTCGTCCGCGGCGGTCTGTCTTGGAGGCTGCGGGGTCTCAAGTAAAAGGTTCTTGTTTTGGTGATAGTAAAGATAAATTAAATAGATTTTTTTGTTCCTGAGGACAAAAAAACTACAACACATTGAAAAGAAAATTTGTTACAAATTGCACTCGATTTTCGTTTGTAACTTCTTTATTTATTATTTTACGACGAAATACTACGGGGCCAAAGTTGTAGCGAATTTAATTTGCAACTCATCATGTGTTGAAATTTTTCTGTGCAGCAAATAGTTTGCCAGATATACTAGAAAACCCTTTTGTACCACTCTTTACAAGATGGCGGCCGCAGGACGAGGGCTCTCTCCTTGGCATCTATAAAATAAAATTGCGTCCTCTGACAAAATGTACGCTAAGCCCAAAAAAATGTATGTAACATTTCAAAAGACTAATGGGCTGGCATTGAAAATATTTTTCTTTGCATCGGTTTTTTTAGCAGTTTTATTCTCAATAATCAATTAAAAAACTAGATACGAGTACCATTTCCGTAATAGTTATTCCGTATATACCAGATGTGATAACACTCGCGCGACCGTCTACGTATAAGTTTAACTTCTGTTGGTTTTTTACATTGTGGTACAGCGGATGACCTCACTAGTGTTGCCAATAACTAAATCAGATTTCCATCTGATCCGAATACTAAAACTAACCACTAAGAAATATTGTTCTTAACTAGACACATTACATAAACACAGTTATGTCCACTAAGATTTTCTTACATTACGATCAGTCGCACTCAAGTTGTAAGTTCCCTTTTAAGTAACAATAAATCATTTTTAAATAAATCAACGTACAAGTTATTTCAAAACAAAGGCTATTTTGAATTTGTTTGTAATTATCAGACGAATTAATTGTTCTTAACGTAGCAGTTTAAAGATTTATTTTCATTGTGTGCGTCTGCTTATTTATTTCTGCCACTTAAAATTACCAGTTTTAGCGGAAAATCTTCTAAGCTGGCAACACTGTAGCGTATGACGGGTTTGTGAGTAGAGGTGTGCTAAACTGCTACATCTAAATATTATAGCATAACGTAATAATATTTTTTAATAGCAGGTTATGTTTGCAGCGCTAATATAATAGGTAAATGTTTATGCATATCCATATACTTTCAATAAAATAGAAATCAGTAGTGTTAATACGGATAATATTTAGATAAAAATATGTAACCATTATATTCAAGAATATTAGGTGCGGTTATTTACATAAGAAAGTACGGTTACATAACATGATTCCAGTTACGTTGTGTTTGGATCTTGCAAAAATTGCGAAATTACCAGTACTTTAATTTTGATTAAAAAGTAGAGTCGGTATGAAAATTGAAAGCCGGTATTACAAAAGTATTGTTGAATTTCTGAAATAATTGTCTAGTTTAATCTATATTAGTCACATTGTTTCAATGTTATCATAAGTTTTAGTGTTAGAACGTGTACGTGCGTTTTATTATCAATAGAATATTTTATATTTCTGTTGACTAATAAAAATTAAAGATCTGAAACATCTGATAAGGTAGAGCCTATCTACACTAGACTATATACTGACTTGTTGGCTTAGCAAAAGTTGTTCAGTCAAATGAGCATTTGCTGCAAACTTACAAAAATCGAAGATCTGGAACATCAGATGTGGAACTGCAAGTGCCCATCTTAACTATAACACACATCTAAACACATAAATCAAATTGGACTGTCTGTTTGTAATATTAAAAGGGTTGTATTTAACTGTTAGTCAAAAATACTAATTTTTCACCAAAAATACTAATTGCACCACTAAGCTAAGTTGACGGAGCCCTGCTTCGCAGGGTTTTTTTTTGGGAGCAGGTTCACAAGAGAACCAAACATAACCTATTAAGTTTTCTGAGTGGATAAGTTTCCCGAGCGGATGAAACTTTTCATATCAAATGATATTTTGTAAAAAGATCATCATATTTGGTGTACAAATAGTATTTTAGTGTGCAAGTCAGTATTTTAGTGAAATAATAAAGCTTTTTTGCGTAACTCACTTTAGTGTGTTACATAAAATTTTTGATACGCTGTTATGTCCCATATTAAAATAACCGCTTTTTACTAAATGCATATGGATGTATATACGGTACATATACCTAAATTATTTTTTTACCATTTTTGTCTGTCTGTCTGTTTGTTCTCGCTGATCTCTAGAACGGCTGCACTGATTTTGACGGAACGTTCACTGGCGTATAGCTGATGTACTAAGGAGTAACTTTGCCTATAAATTAACCGGGTGCGCGAAGTAGTTCCCTCAGGACACGGGTGAAACCGCGGGAAACAGCTATAAATAATAAAATGGTTTAATAGAATTTACCACATTTAAAATACAAAATTCTTCGTCATTTACTTGTTTATTTACTATGTAGTTAATAGGTACTAATGATATTATGAATGCTATCCCCAGCCAGCATTCTAGCACCATCTTAAAGACTGCTGCAAACAAATTTGTTTAGATTGTCATCTATCGCTCGAGGATGTCGATTAAACGCTATTTTTTTAACTGTTAGTAGGCTATCTTTATGCTATCTATAGTCATAGTGGCAATGAAGTCCTGTGTCAAAGGAATTGACTGTTAATGATTTCTATCATATTGTTGCTGTGAGATACTCGTAGTATTGCCAATTTAGCGACTTACGTGGCGACTTTCATTAAATAAAAACAATTTTAGGCCAGTGACAGAACTGTTAATTTTGTTTTATGACACAATATGTGCATACAACCGCGAAGTGGTAGCGCACGAAGAATGCCCGCCTAGCGCACGCCGAGCGGCCGCTCAAGGAACACGCATACTCAAAGTGCGGGCGGCCTAAAAGCTCTGCTAAGTGACAATCCTATGTTATGCCTAGGACATAAAGATTATATGGTTATTATAAAATAATATGTTACTTATCAAGTTATCTATGATAAAGCGAACATCTCTAGTGGTAAGCAGCCGGTCGCTCAAAGAACGCTCGGCTGTCGCGGCGTCGACGCCGCGTATACGCCGGGGAGCCGCTGCGTAGACGCTGACGCCCAATGTAAATACAGTACTTACAAATAAAAAGGAGAATATATAAATTAAAAAATAAGGAAAATATTACTTTTTGTTCAAGGTTTGTTCTATTCTGCCTAATAGATTTTGTATTTATTACAATATATTATTTATCTTGGCATTTTTTAAATAAAACACATAGGTAGATATTATAAGTACAATCAATTCATTATTTTTTATTATTCATATATGACTTTCAAACTGAAAATAGATAAAATAATTATTACATGTATGTATTTTTTGTTGAAGGTTTGTCTTATTCTACCTAATATATGTTGTATTTTCACAATATAATTTATCTTGGCGTGTAAATTAAAATAAATTAATAAAATATTAATGTAATAAGTGTTTAGAGATGCCGTAGGCTGGAAGGGAATTGTTCAGAGTGCGCAGTGGAAGTTTGTATTACATCCACCTGACCACGACAAGGCAAAAGGTCTAAACTATACTGTGACTGCGCAGTGATTATATTTCAACTTACCTCAGATCTCCTGGTGATGTTCTTGAGTGGACCTATAAGATTACACTCATAATTTTGGCCAAAATAACAAGCAAATCGTTATAGTTACTACTCGAAGGTCCAGTTCGGCGTCCTTCTTCAGAACACGATGCACGTTGGCGGATTCACACAAGTTTTACAATGTTCAATATGTTACAAATGTTCAATAGTTCACAAGTTTGACTTTTATCACAATATACCGGTGCCGGTTATAGATCAAAGAGCGGCATCCACTTGGGTTCCAAATTAACGTTAATATCACAAAAGCACGCGAGAAGGCAAAACGTGGATAGACACGGCGTATAATATATTCGCAAGACAACTTTTTTTTTACCGGGAAACCGACAATGAACCAAAGTGAATTAATGACAGTTCATAGTGTGACCATAGTAAAAATTAACAATAGACTAAACAAAACGTTACTAAACCGATATTATGGATTTAGCTTATCATAAAAACTATTTCTATTTCAAACATTAAGTGTATGGTATTTTTAATTATTATTATAAGTTTTTGACAAAGTGTAAAATAACAAAACTATATCTGTTTATTGATATCTGTAGGCAAAAACATAATTGCAGTTGTCATAAAGTTTGAAATCAGGACGCCGCGCGCGGAAAATTTTGCTTTCTTAATCTAAATGATTGTGTTTTATTATAGTAGTAAATCTATTTAGCACATGGTATTGATCTATTTGAGCTATTTGTGAATGAGAGTGAAATAATATATTTGCCATCTATCAGTTTTATATATCAATGTCAGATCGTATTGGTAAGTTTTCAGACTTTTCAGTGTTTCTCTTTGTTAAATGTTATAATAGTTCCATCATAATTCGATAGATGGCGCTGTTTGATCCTGAACCGCACTATCAAAGTTTTCCGAGGCTAGTATATATAACGGCAATTGAACTGTTAGGCGGCAGCCGCGAATTGTCTTTTAAAAAAAAACACTTTTATTTCAGCTGGAACCACAGTTTATTGCAATAGAGTTTTACACAGACACAAACACCTAATGCCTCACTTTACTTTACTAAAGAAAATGACAATCTGTCTGACTTGTTTTAATAACGGCTACGACGGGACTTCTGCGGCTCGCGGTCTATCTGCGACTCGTTGGCCGCGTGGCTTATGGCCCTATATATAATATAAATAGTGCAGATGTCAGCATTTAATTAGGAACTAATTATGGATATAACATCTCCCCCCTTTAGATGAAGCATTATCTCAAGAGATGAGATGAGCGAAATCGAGTTCAAGAAAAATGAGGCTTACAAAAACATTGAGAAAATTAAAGAAATTATATCAACACAGTATAAAGATATAGTATAAGACATTGTTTATTTATTGTATTATTCATTGTATAGTTTAAGATATTGTTTAGGACTAAATATAAGTCATTGTATAAGATTTAGTATAAGACATTGTATAAGATTTAGTATAAGACATTGTATATAATAATCATCTTAGAATCATAGGTTAAATAAGATTGAGATATATTTAGAACTAGGTTAAAAAATTACTTATGTTTCTATTAGATGAATGATGAGAGTTGTTATTGCTATCAGATAAAGAGTGTTCATGTTGGTCAATCATTTCAATAGAATTACTGATTCTATTTTGATTTTGGACATTTCTCCTAGTGTTACATTGATTAAATATTTGAATGCAACGTGATGAGCGACTTTTGTAATTAAAATAATTATACATTTTATATAAAATAAACAACATTATTGTAACAATACATGCGTAAGTGAATCCTGAATAATATGTTGAATATTTAACAAAATGAGATTGATTTTGGTATTTATTAATTTCAATTTCCAAATCATCTTATTTATGAAAAGTATGCGTTAAAGAATCTAAATCTATGTTACTTAAAGATAACGGAGATAACAGTGGAATTGTTTTGTTAACGAAATCTTTATTACAGCAATTTTCTTGAGTAATATCAAAATCTAAGGTAAATGGGTTATTATTATACATTGACGTCATAGTGGTCGATGGTATAAATTGTAGAGTTTTCGAATAACCGATACAATCAGGGGTTAACTGAAGTAACCCAGTACCAAGTACAGAAAGATCTTTGAGACCCTTTTTGCATTTTACTGTTAACTTATTTGGGTTGGACTGCACATAAATCCATTCATTTTTGTGTAGTTTTTGCCAAATATCTATTTGACCATATAATAATCGGAAATCACACTCTTTAGGTAATGACAACACTACTTCTGTTAATAATTACATCTCGCAAGATGGGTTAGAGACACTAGAGTATATAGTTACCAATTGACAAATAGAATATTCATTATTTATTTTCAAACAGTCCTTTATATTTAAATTTGATAATATAGCATAATTTAATCTATCTTCTGTAATAGCTAGATAAGGGTTTGTAGGATGAATAAGGGCAAAAGTATTAGGGTTGGTTTGATCGGAAGTCAAAGTCAAAGTCAAAGTCAAAATCATTTATTCATCTAGGTCACAAGGTGACGCTTATGAACGTCAATTTTAAAATTAAATTACTTAATGCTTAATGCTTCTACATTTACATTTACTGCCTCGTTCGCAAAGCAATAGGTAGAGCCACGAGAAAGAACGGGCAATAAAACTCGAGGCCACTCTTTTAAATCGCCAATATTATGGTACACATTTTTATTTTTGTAAGGAGCTGCAACTGTTACACATTGTACTAAATTACTTGTAAATAGTAATAGTTACAGACGTAATACTTAAGTAATTAATGCAGTTACTAAATTATGTGTTTTAGTTAGCCTTCCAATGCGAACAGCGAATATTGTGTAACAGGAGCATCCACTTACGACTTATAATGTATACAACTCGTGACCATGTTCAGGACTATGGTGGAAATGTATGTTACAGAAGTGACGATATATGAATACACAAAATCACAAAAACGTTAGTTCACAGACCATGATAACGAGTTATCTACATCTTACAGTACAGTAAATTGTAATAAAATTAGTGGAACAACAATGCAAATGTAAATGTAGTAAGTGGAGTGACCTAATTATAATAAACGAATAATAATTTAAAAGAACTAGAAATGTTATATAATAATAAACTGAAAAATGCTAAGTATCTATATAAATTCTAAATAAGTAGTAGATCATGAGTTGTCTAGTGTAAGTGACCATCTATCCTTATCACTAAAATAATCATTAACAGTATAATAACCTTTCCTAATAAGGCAGTCTTTTATTTTACTTTTAAACGTATTAAATGGTAATTCTAAGAGACTAATTGGTATTTTATTGTAAATACGAATACCTAGCCCTACAAAAGAATTGTTAACTTTATGTAAACGATGATAAGGGGCATATAACTTATGCCTGTTCCTAGTATTTATATTATGTATGTCACTTTTTGTAGTAAATAAACCTATATTTTGCCTAATATACAATATATTAGCAAATAAGAACTGCGAGGCTACTGTTAGAATTCCTATAGACTTAAAGCGTTCCCTAAGAGTATCTTTAGCACCTAACATGTATATTGCTCGTACCGCTCGTTTCTGTAGAACAAAGATATTCTGAATATCCGCAGCTTTGCCCCATAACAAAATGCAGTAAGACATGACACTATGAAAATAGCTAAAATAAACTAGACGAGCTGTGTCAACATCAGTAAGTTGTCTAACTTTTCTGACAGCATACGCTGCAGAGCTGAGCTTACCTGCAAGACATGCTATATGTGCACCCCATTGTAACTTATTATCTAATGTAATGCCTAGAAACACTGTAGAGTCAACTGTCTCAAGTTCCTCCCTATCTAGCATAATATTAGGTCCCAGTTGTCTAACGTTAGGTAAGGCAAATTTAACACATTTAGTTTTTTTAGAATTAAGTACTAGGTTGTTTGCTGTAAACCATTGTGTAACTTGTATGAGTGCACTATTTACATCATCAAATTCATTCCTATTCCTGTCTACTTTAAAAATAAGTGACGTATCATCTGCAAAAAGTACGACATCACAGATGTTTTTTAAATAAAAAGGTAAGTCATTAATATATACAAGGAACGGAAAAGGACCTAGAATTGAACCTTGTGGAACGCCTAACTGTATAGGTAATTTAGAGGATGTAGTCCCATTTACATCGACACACTGAAATCTCTGCCGCAGGTACGACTCGACAACACTAAGTGCGGTTTCCTCTACGCCGTAGTGGCGGAGCTTACGCAGTAGTGTGTCGTGATGAACGCAATCAAATGCTATTGATAGGTCACAGAATACTCCGATAGCATTTTTAGATGACTCCCAAGCATTGTAGACGTGTTTTATGAGAGCAACACCCGCATCAGTAGTGGATCTACCTTTAGTAAATCCGTATTGATCTTTGTGAAGCAGACTATTTAAATTAAAGTGTTTTAGTAGCTGCTTTAGTAAAATCTTTTCAAATATTTTACTAAATGCCGGCAAGATAGAGATGGGCCTAAAATTATTTATGTCATTTTTACTACCAGATTTGAATAAAGGTATGATTTTACTTAGCTTCATCAAATCCGGAAATACGCCTAGGTCAAAACATTGGTTAAAAATTATAGAGAGGTAAGGCGCAACAGTCTCAACTATAGTACTTAAAATTTTAATTGAAATGCCCCAAAAGTCGCCGGTATTTTTAATAGTAATTGAATTAAATGCAATCAATATATCTTGCGGGGTGACGTGCTCGAATCTAAACACGCTCTTGCATTCAGGTACACTGCTAAGCAACAAATTTCCAGCGTATAAAGACGATGATTGTAAGGAACTAGTAGTTGTTATTGGTATGCTTGCAAAGAAACTATTGAACATATGCGCAACTTGAGATTTGTCTGTGACTAATAAATTGCTATCTTTGATTTCAAATTGGTTTTCTCGTTGTCGTGTTCTACCAGTTTCATTATTTATAATTCTCCACGTTTCTTTAATTATATTTGTCGATTGCTTAATTTTACCACTAATAAATTTTGATTTTGCCATAATACAAACTTGTTTAAAAATTTTGACGTGACAACGTCTTATAAATTGGTTTGCCGGGTGACACTTCAAGAAACTGCGTTACGCTCCGCTCACGTTATGCGCTCACAATGAGAGCGAGTGAGAGGCACGCGTCCCGCCTAAGAGCGAGAGAGACAGATATAAAAAGTGAAAGGCACGCGTCTTTCATCCTTCTTCCTACTATACGAATGAATATTCACATTAAAATTATTTTACCACTCAAAGTCGTTGTCACGTAAAACTTTCGCCCGTATACCGACTTTACAGGCAACCAATTTTTTTTGAGTAGCTTTTTACATAATTTAGAAACGGTGTGTCAAATCTATGTTGTTTCAAACCATATAATTCAAATAACTTGGCTCTACTTCTGTATATACCTTTAGTGGCCCACTGGTTAAAAGATCCGGTAGTACCCTTTAGTGTTACAGTTTTACTCTTAAAAGTATTTTGAAACTCATTAATGATTAGCCCAAAAAGTGAATTATAAATTTTATTTGGATTTTCTGAGTTCAATATTGAAGGATTGAGATTTGCGATAATATTGTTTTTGAAATGTATAAGACGATTGGTAGTTTGAGGCCTACATTGTACTGTATGTGATTTATTATAAGCTGAACAAGAAAAACTAGCTATCTGTCCACGGTGATCAGAAGGAAGAGAACTAATAACTACTGGGTTTTTAGCAACACAAGAACTAAATATATTATCCAAACAAGTAGAAGATGTTGCAGAGACTCTAGTAGGTTCACAGAATAAGTTACTTAAATTAAATGACTTAAAAAAATTCAGAAATCTAGTACACTGTGAAGAGTTCTCTAAAATATTAATATTAAAATCGCCACAAACTAAAATATTTTTACTGCTACATTTAATTTTATTAATAGCATCTTCCATAACAGTCTCAAATAGATTATAATCACCAGAAGGGGGTCGATATACACAAATTACAATATATAAATCTAGTTCCACACAGGACAACTCAATAGTGCGCTCAATAGATAAGTTTACAATATCTTTACGTTCTTTGCATTTTAATAAATTTGAAGTCATTATGAGAGAACCGCCTCTAATAGCCTGCTTTCTTATATATGCGCTCTGCATTGTGTAATATTGATTAATGACAATAATCTCATGGTTATTTAACCAGTGTTCAGTTAAACACAATACTTTAACATCGTATTTCTCTAGAAATAAACTTAATTCTAATTCTTTGCCAGATAGGCCCTGCATGTTTTGGTGTACTATATTCAAATACTGCAGCCTAACTGTTGTCCTATCTTGGAGTTTAAATCACAAGATGTGTCAATAAAAACGTTGTTAGTACATGTACTAACCCTATCAAATAAATTGTAAACACAAGGCTTTTTGCCTTGCTGTAAATTGTATGCTAATAGCTTAGCAATCTGTCGCTTAATATAAAATGGCAGATACATTGTATCTTTTGTCAAAGTAAATTTACTAATAAATTTATTAGTGTCAAAAAAGAATATTGCGTCACTATGACGACAAGTTATATTATACAATAACATATTCAATGTGTGTATGTGCATGTTTTCTGTATGTCTTAAGTTATTTGAGTATGGCAAAGCACATAAAATAAATTTACACCTAAATTTTGAATTAAGTCCTAGTAACACTTCAACACATTCTATTATATCCTGTCTCTTTACAGTTAAACTGTTACCAAACAATAATATGGCTGTACTATTCTCATCTAAGGGGTGTAACCTAATCTGATTCACTAAACTAGTGTAACTATCCCCTGGCCTGCAATAATTTATTACACACTGATTTGTATACTCATTGAGAAGACTACCAAAATTATGACCTAGTCTATCAGAAAAGATGTAGGTTTTATTAGTTGCTGTAGAAAGCCTAGATTTAATCATATTTGATTGCAAAGGCGATTGGTTTTGTAAATTATTGGAAAAATTCTCAGGTAGTATAATAGTACTCGATGGCTCTGTTGGGATTAGAGTGTGAGTACAAGGACACGAGAGCTTATTGGTCAGAGACTCATACATTTCTGCATTACATCTCACCAAGTCTACGAGCTCACCTGCCTCCACTATACGCTTGCTCAGCTCTTGTTGAGAAGCCTGGTATTTGTTGAAAATCTCATTTAAGGCGCTTTCTCTAAGTAACAGTTCTTCCCTCAAGCGCTGAGTATCAGAATCATACACTAACCTACTTTGCTCCAAATTTCTAGAGTACTCAGATAGTTGATTAACTAAGTTAATGCGCTGTTTTCTGAGATTTAAATTAACCCTATGCATGTTATATTTCCTTATAGATTTATGATTTTTTTTAATTAATTTATTAACTTTAATGTAGCGTTTCAGTTTTTTATGACTAGAAAAGCTGCGTCTCATAAGAATGGTATCCTCCCTGGTCAGATCTATTGTCACAACTGGCTCCCTAATACACACATGATCAGGCTCACTACTAACCAACTCATGATATAAAATAAGTAGAGTAGAGAAGGAGTAAGTAATGGTATTAATTTGTATACATTGTATTTTATAGGAGAGATAAGAGGAATTTGGATGACAAATACAATTCTTTTCTTATAGTAATATGCAGTTAGTTTTGACACATCTATGACTGAATGAATAGTCTCTATATTGAGTGGAGCTGGAAAATCTAATCGTTTATTTATGACTTGAGTTTGCTTAGTTAGTTCTATTAATAAGTTAGAAGGTGTAATTATAGAAGGATGTAAAACATTCGCTTTCGCGAATAAAATAGACTTTAAGACAGAATCTAGAAAATTAGAAATAGTTAATAAGGAACCTTCGATGATATTAAGTAAATTATTTATTTTTGATATATACAATACTTCATTATTGTTTTTAGTGGTTTGAGTTAAGATTTCATTGAGTTTATTAATTTGAGCAGTTAATCTAATTTCGTTCTTGTTTAACCTTGAAATAGTAGTATTAAATGTGTTAATGCTAGACTTTACAATATGAATATTCTCTTTCATTAAGTTGTACAACTCATCCTCGCTTTGTTGACATGAGTCAATAGCGGCGTCGTATTTACGTGCATCGTCAGCATCTAGTGTGCCGAAGAAAAACTTTAGTATTTCGCCACCAAACTCAATTGATCTTTTGAATCTGTTTGGTGAATCTGAGGATATGATGTGAGACAAAGAATCTAATTTAATCAAATTAGCTTGCAAATTTATTTCTACTGGGTTGAAGAGGTCTTTACATTGCATAAATTTCGTTAATTGCGATCTGATACACAGGTCTAAAGTTGATTTAATTAAATTTTCAATATTATTAAGATGCGGTTCAACAGACACTATATCTATATGCGTTATTATTTTCCAGTAATCATTATAAAAATAAACAGTATCAATAGGGTCGAAATAAATTCCTGGGCTGTGTACTATCGGCGTTAAGGTAGGCTCTGCGTGGCAGTGACGCCATAGCGTTCTGAAAAGAGACAACACTACGTGTGAGCGGGTTTGATTTCATTGGTATGATATTTTACATGTTTACGATTAATGCATACGGTGACGTTATGATTACCATTAGTTTTTATAATTTTGTAGGGACCTTTCCAGGTAGGGGATAAGGCCTTTCGTAGCCTATGGTGATGTTTTATGTATACCATATCGCCAGTCTTATATGAAGTACTACGGCTTGATTCGTCATAGTAGCGTTTTGATGTTTCTTTACTGTTTACGATGTTCTGTAAAGCTTTTTCGCGGCTTAACTTCATTCTGTACTGCAAAGCACGCACATACTCGTGATACGTGTTGTTACCGTTTGTTTCGTAAAGTGAATTTGGGATGACAGGCTTATAACCGAATAACAATTCAAAAGGACTGAAACCAGTTGTGGTATGAGGTGTAGTATTATTCGATAACAACGCTGTTGATAAATAGCAATGCCAGTCGTTTTGGTTCTCATTGACGAATGATTTTAAATACTCTTTCAAAGTAGCATGGCTGCGTTCTAAAGCGCCGTTTGACTGAGGGTGATAGGGAGTAGTGAAAATAGATTTGATCTTACATATATCTGTAACTTGTTTAAAAAGCTCTGAGGTGAAACATGTACCTAGATCGGTAAGTATAGTTTTAGGGAAGCCGAATAGTGACATGAAATGTATGAGGTTACGAGCAACTTCATCGCTAGTAGATGTAATCATGGGGTAAGCACAGGTAAACTTAGTTAAATCGTCTTGTAAGGTCAAGATGAATCTAAATTTCTGCAAACCAGCTTCTGGTAGAGTTCCCACAATATCTAACGCTAGTCTTTCGAGAGGTCTAGTGCTAGTAGAGGTAATCTCCATAGGTGCTTTATTTGAGCAACGTAAGGGTTTATTTATCTGGCAAAGTTTACAATTTTTTACGTAGTTTTCTATATCTAGACGCATGGACTTCCAGTAATAGGCTTCTTTGATTCTACTTAACATCCGTTTTATACCTGGGTGACCGGCAATGGGTGAGTCGTGATTTTCCTGAAGTATTTTGGGTACTTCAGCGGGTGTAGGGTAAATAAGCAGATTTTTGTAAATATGTATTTTGATATTAGTGTTATGGAAGATAAAGTTTAACATGTTATATATTTTAGTATAGACTAACTTTGAAAACGGTTCGCTAAAATCTGATATCGCGAGCTCAGGTTCGTTTATGTTTTGATCTAGCATAGTGTTACGTAATTTTATTAGAAGAGAATATATTGTTTTATAATTAGTTTCGTCATAATGATGAACTTTAGTGAATAAGAAATAGTATTGTTTATTATTAGATAATGTAGTAAATATTGTTTCAGGTTCGCGTTCGGATGCGATCATCTCGGCTGAATTTTCAATTTGAGATAAAATGTTTTCGCAATGTGGCTGAACTATCAAAATCTAGGGATGTAGGGCAGGCTATCAGCTTGCATTTGGTAAGGTGTAAAGCTTGAGTATGTTCCTCGATTTGTGTATTTGTTGGAGGAATAGATTTGGTAAATTGTAGTTTAAAATATTGTTCGTAAGAGTGATCGTTAAGGCTGTTGCTGCGTGTAGTAACTAGTACCGGGTGACGTGATAACGCGTCGGCATTCGAATTAAGCTTTCCCTGTTTATACACTATTTCGTAGTCATATTCTTCCAGCTTTAAACGCCAGCGAATAAGACGACTTCCTGGGTCTTTTACATTGAAAAGCCACACGAGGGGCCTATGGTCGGTGATGATTTTGAATTTATTGCCATAAAGATAGGGACGGAATGTTTTGACGGCAAATAATATGGCTAATAACTCCTTTTCTGTCGTGGAGTAATTACCTTCTGCTTTATTAAGGGTGCGCGAAGCATACGCGATAGGTTTATCTTTGCCAACTGGCCCTTGGGATAGTACTGCGCCCATGGCGTAATTACTTGCGTCTGTAGTAACGAGGAAGGGTTGAGAAAAATCAGGGTATTGGAGGAGGGGAGCGGTGGTTAACTTTTCCTTTAGGATATCGAAGGCTGTTTGCTGTTCCGCATTCCAATGGAAAGCGGCATCCTTTTTCAAGAGCGAAGTTAAAGGTTTGGTGATTTTCGAGAAATTTTCGATAAATCGTCGATAATAACCGATGAGACCAAGGAAAGATTTTACATCTTTAGGATTCTTGGGAACGGGATATTGTGAGACAGCCTTGACCTTGTCGGGATTTGGAGAGACACCTTTATCGGTGATAGTATGACCTAAGTAGTTCACTTCACGTCTTAAGAACTCACATTTATCGGGCTGTAGTTTTAAATTAAATTGACGGAATCTTTCGAAAACTAGGCGGAGCTTTTCCATCATAGAAGGCAAGGAATTTGCATAGATTATACAGTCATCGAGGTAGACATAGCAGTGCAGACCTTGAAGACCCGATAACACAGTGTTCATAAGCCGTTGGAAGGTTGCAGGGGCATTTATAAGCCCAAACGGCATTCTAGTAAACTCATAATGACCTGAGGTACCATTTGTGTTGATTACGGTGAAACCAGTTTTTGCAGCGTCAGCAGGATTGATTTTTATTTGGTGAAAACCAGAAATTAGATCGAGAACACTAAAATATTTAGAATTGCCTAGTTGGTCTAGGATGTCTGAAATAAGAGGGATGGGATAAACTTGGTTTACAGTGACGTCGTTAAGTCGTCGGTAATCTATGACGATGCGCCACTTTCTTTGCCCTGAGGCGTCCATCTTTTTCGGGACCACCCAAACAGGTGCGCTCCAAGGAGAGGTTGAGGGTCGGATGATGTTTTGATCGAGCATCTTTCTAATTTGTTTGTCAACTTCGTCTTTGTGACACTCGGGAAAACGGTATGATTTTACATTGATAGGCGGCGCATTGCCTGTATTAATAGAGTGCTGAATTGCATTTGTACTAGTGAGGGGGTCTCCCTCAAGATAGAAGATATCGGTAAAATCTGCGCAACATTCTAATAGGGCTTGACTTTCTTCCGAGTTAAGATGATCGTGTCTAATTAATTTTAAGATGCGTTCTCGTCGATCAGATGGAGATGAGGAAACTGTGTTAATTATCTCGTGAGATTCATAGGACTCAGGGAATTCTAAAGGAGTTAAAGTGACCTTGAAGTCTTGAATACGAATTTCAGATTCAGTGGTGTTTAAAACTGAGATATTGACTCGATTATTTGGTTTTAGACTAACTATACAGTTCGCTAAATAAACGCCTTCACTAATTACGTGATTTAAAACCAGCGCTTCGCGTAAGTTATGCAATTCCGAGATATCATTTGACACCATGCATTCGATTACTGTTTCACAACGCGCCGGTATGATGTAAGTCTTATTCTCGAAGTAAATCGGTAGATTATGACCTCGCAAATTTAAGTACTTAGAATCGTTATTTATATTGGCGTTATGAATACGAAAGAGATCAGTACCAATTATACCGTCATATTTGAGATTTATATCATCTGTAATGACATGAAACTTGTGTAACAATGTTTCTTTACACAACTGAAGCTCTAGGTCAAAGGCACCCAAGGTTTCATTATAAGATCCAGAGTTATTGATACCCTTGAGGCGGATTATTTCCTCAGTTAATCGAGGTTTAGTTGACAAACTAGATTTTTTTACGATACTGACACTCGAACCGGTGTCGATAAGAAAGCTAAGAGGCTTTTGCGAACAATTCGTAACGAGATAAGTAAAAGGTAAAGAAATTCTGTATTTATTAATACTCGTTTCAAAAATTGGCACAGAAACTTTTGAGTTCTCTGGCACTATATTGACCTCATCAAGAACACAAGATTGAGATTTGTTGACATTTGAATCATTTTGAGATAAAGACTTAGAATTAGTACGAGTAAGACTCAGATTATTCTGAGGTATTTTATAGGATTCAGTGTAAGATCTAGTTTTAAGATTAAGTGAGTTACTTTGACTCGAAGTAAGACCCGAATGATTAAGTTGATCATTGGTATTCGAACTAGTAATAGATTTAGGATAAGACTTAGTACTAAGATTTGGTAATTTATGTTTATTTAAAGTAGGACCCGAATGATCCTGTCGATCATTGGTAAAAGATTTGGTATAAAAATTAGGAATAAGATTTGGTAAGTTATTTCTACTTAAAGTACGACCCGAATGATCCTGTTGATCATTGGTAAAAGAACTAGTATAAGAATTAGTATTAAGATTAGGTAAGTTATTTTTACTTAAAGTACGACCCGAATGATTCTGTTGATCATTGGTAAAAGAACTAGTATAAGAATTAGGATTAAGATTTTTTAAGTTATGTTTACTTAAAATACGACCCGAATGATCCTGTTGATCATTGGTAAAAGACCTAGTATAAGAATTAGCATAAGAATTAGCAAAAGAATTAGTATAAGAGCTAGTATTAGATTTAGGATAAGAGGTTGCATTAAAATTAGTAAAATAATTTGTGCCGTAATTACTTATTGATTTCGGCAGGCACGAATCCGAAATCAATTCGCGTTTAAATCGCATTCATTATTATCATCAACAGGTGCATAACTGGAGTCGTGTTCACAGCAATGCACGCGCGCAGCGTTATTCGGTACACGTGTACTGGCGGTATTACTTTGAGTTCGAGGCGCGGCATCGGGTAGCGAGTTCTGGGAGCGGTGTTGATTGTTATATTGACGCTTGCGCAAAACTTATTGTTAAAATTAGAGTTATTAAAATTAGAATGATTGGAATTAGGATACTGTCGATTGCTTGGAGATGCCTGAAAATGAGATGAAGGATTCGGGACATGATAGGATTTTTGAACTGGAGGAGAGCTAGCTTTCTTTTTATAACATTCATTGGCAGTATGCCCTTGTTTGTTACAGATCGTACAAGATTTGCCTGTGCGTTGCGATAAGCGGCTTAAATTGAAAATTTTCTCTTCCTCTACGGCTTGTGTTACCGCATAATTTAGGGAAGTAGGATTTCGGCAGCGGACCATATTCGATATGTTGGGATTGAGGCCCATTATAAAAGTATTTAAGGCAAGATCCTCCATGGCAGCTATTCTACCTATGAGTTCTTGTTCATTTGAACACGAATAATGGATGTCTGCTTGGATTCTGGTCAAGCAGGCTTCAATTCGCAACGAATATTGCGTTACTGTTTCTGTAGCTAACTGTTTACAATTTTGAAGGTCTATTAATAAATGGGAACTATGCTTTCTTTCACCAAAGGTGGACCGTAGAAATGACTTTAGGTCTGACCATTGTGTAAATGTTTTTAGACTGCACGCTAGTTGGGCTTTTCCCTCTAATTGTGATATAATATATTTACACAAAATGCCGTGCTGTTCAGGTGCTGCTAATGACATAGCATTGTCACAGTTCGTTAAGAAAGCCGGAAGTGTTTCACGGTCTCCCTTATATGGCCTAATGAATTTAGTAAGTACATTTAGGGTTACCTTCTCATGTTCGGTTTTTACGGACAAGGTTTAGGATTTAGGAAGGATACACACAGAATTACACAGAAATATAAAATGCAATAGAATAACAATAAAAAGACTTACAGTATCAGGATCAGCAACATGCCTGGACGCACTGTTCCTATGCAAGATGTAGTTTTAGAGTCTATACGGAAATCGAATTCTTGAGGAGTAACTTGAGAGACGCTGACGAGTCCGTGACGCGAGGTCCGATCAGAGTCGAATTATAACACGTACACGAACGGGATTGATGTCGACACGGGGCGCGACCGAAAGTATGTGGACGGCTTCAAGGATCCGTGGTGACTTCAATGACGACACGGGGCGCGACCTGAGATGTGCGGACGGCTTCAAGGATCCGTGACGATGTGGAGTGCAGAAGACGCTGACGACACGGGGCGCGACCAATGATGTGCGGACGGCTTCGAAGATCCGTGATGGTTTGGATGATGGCGAGTGCAGAAGACGGTGACGACACGGGGCGGTGTCTGGAGACGGTGGTAGTGCGGGCTCACGACGCTGGCGGAGGCTTATCGTCGACCACGTGGTGTGGCGGTGGTGCAGGCTCGACGAAGGAGGAGACTTACTGTCGACCACGATGCTGAAGTGCTTGATGCGGGTTCAGCGCTTCCAGGGGCTGAGACTGACCGTCGATCAACGTGACGAAAGCGCGGCGACCTCGGATTCGGATCTCAGGGTTTGCACGGAAACCACTTACGAGATCCCACTTCTGACACCAATGTTAGGCGGCAGCCGCGAATTGTCTTTTTAAAAAAAACACTTTTATTTCAGCTGGAACCACAGTTTATTGCAATAGAGTTTTACACAGACACAAACACATAATGCCTCACTTTACTTTACTAAAGAAAATGACAATCTGTCTGACTTGTTTTAATAACGGCTACGACGGGACTTCTGCGGCTCGCGGTCTATCTGCGACTCGTTGGCCGCGTGGCTTATGGCCCTATATATAATATAAATAGTGCAGATGTCAGCATTTAATTAGGAACTAATTATGGATATAACAGAACGAATAAATGTCTCTTGCTTGGGAACGATTTCGTGTTTTATTTCGTTCCCTTGGTCGGTCGTTGGACTCACTGTACACTCTTAATTTAAAACTGAAGATTATTTTTATAAATGTAGACGTCATTATAGAGGACACCACCAGTCCCTTTGCAAGACTGACGATTTGGGCGAAAGGCGCTGTTTGGAGTGCAGACGAGGTGTGCCGAATCACGCGGCAGAGGGCGCTGTCATCCTATCGAGTTGTGTATGAGGCACCGCTAGAGAGCGCTGAGAGTGTTTGCAGACGTGACGACAACAGTGACAAGACGTGGATCAGGTTTGGTAGCAGCAAACTGTGAGTAACTTTGACATTATTACGAGTGCAGAAATAAGTGAAATCTTTAGTGAAATAGTACTTAATCGTTTAATTTTACGTAGCGAATAGTGACGTGTTTTGGACTTAGAAAATATTTGCTAAATTTGGGACTTATAAGTTTTATTTCTTTTATACTTAGTTAAATTTAGAAGTAATCTTAGACATAGTTAAATTTGTTAAAGTAGTTTGTAGACTTAAAATAATTTAGTAAAAAGTGATACTACGGGGAACCTATGCCCGATTTTTTCTGAGTTTGAAATTTTAAAAACACTTGTAAAATTTTTGTCATTTGGTCATTAACATAGAATATTTCTGTCTTTAAGAAATTCATCTTGAATCTCTTATCAAATCTGTTGTAGCAAGTACTTATTTAGTAGTTTTGTCTGGTAAATAGAAACAAATTAGTTTAGAGCTTTGGGTAATTTATTGTATTTTACTTTTAGATTTATTGCATTGTTATTATTAAACATGAGTAGTTACTCAAATTACAATTAGATGCTAAAAGTATAATAGAGAGAGGAAGAGTTAATTTTAAGAAGTCACCCAAAGGTCGATTAAAGCAATCATATATTGAAACACGTTTAGAAACATTAGAATCACAGTGGAAAGGTTTTGTAGATACACACAAAAAATAATAGAAATAGCTACAACTACAGATATGAAAAATACTTATTTTTCAACAGATATTTATGACAAGACAGAAGATATTTACATAACATACAAAAGTGAATTAAAAGAACTTAAATTAAATAGCAATACTAAAAAACAATCAATTGAAAGTAAATGCAACGTAAGACTACCTAAAATCAGCTTACCCACATTTTCCGGCCAATATACGGAATGGACTTCATTTCGTGATTTGTTTGTATCACTCATTGATAAAAATGACGCCATTGATGACGTCCAAAAACTCCATTATTTAAAGGCTCACTTGTCTGGTGAAGCAGAGCAGTTACTAAGACACACGCCAGTTACTGCATCAAACTACAGAGAGTCATGGGAAGTGTTAACAAAACGTTATGACCATAAGAAATTCCTGTCCAACTGTATACTAAAACGTTTTATACAACAACCCGTTATCGTTAAGGAGTCATCTTCGGCGATCAAACATCTTTTAGATACAACTGTTGAATGTCTACATGGGTTAAGAACTCTCGATATAGATGTTGATTCGTGGGACGTAATCGTAATTTTCATAATTAGTTCGAAATTAGATAACGAGTCTAGAAAATTATGGGAATCAAATATTAGTGTTTCAGATGAGCTACCTAAGTTTCAAAAATTTAAAGGATTCTTACAATCACGATTTCGGTCCTTAGAATATTTAGATTGTAAGACGAAACAAACATCTAATCGTAACAAAACCACGTCATTTCACATTGCTGCCCAATTATCTTGTATATTTTGTTCAGAAGATCACAAATTATGTCACTGTAAGCAATTTGCTAAAAAGGATTCTGACGAACGTCGTGAATTTGTACGAGCCAATAACGTATGCTTCAATTGCTTAAGTAAAGGTCACTCACTCAAGGATATTTTTGTCGCCAAACTACTAAATGCCATGCTTGCAAACGGAAACACCACACACTGCTTTACCCAAAGACCGGCAAGTCTACTGAGCCTAGTGATGACTCTGTGGACAAGAACGTTGTAGTTGCTACAGCAGCTGCTGCTCTACTCAAAGCGAGAGCACCAAGCCAATTTCTTGTTATGCAGATACTCATAGCCACGGGTTGTTAGCCACAGCTCTGGTGAATGTCGAGACCAACACTGGCACTGCTATGGTTCTAAGAACCTTGATGGATCAGGGTTCTCAAGCCTTTTATCACAGAGGCTGCAGTACAGTTGCTCGGCTTGAAGAAACGATCTGCTCATACCGACATAGCTCGACTAGGAGACGATAACGGGGTATCAATACCCTCCAAGTGGATGGTTCATATAAAGTTACAATCTCGCCTAGATCCCACCTTTGTTTTAAATGTCGATGCATTTGTTCTAAGTAGGCTTACTTCATGTCTTCCTGAAAGGAAGATCATTCGGTTTCAACCACCGTTTTCATCCTCTGAGCTCGCTGACCCATCTTTTGATACACCAGGTAAGGTGGATTTGTTGTTGGGTACTTGTGTGGTCAGCGAAGTCTTATTGGAAGGTTTAGTCAAGGGGCCTCCAGGTTCGCCTATTGCCCAAAAGACTAAACTGGGCTGGATTTTGTCAGGTGAAATTCAGAAGTCATCGTCATAGTTTTCACGGCCAGTATGTTACAACGCGATTGTAAGCCTAGATACGGACGATTTGCTGTGCAAGTTTTGGGAGTTAGAATCAGATCAGTCTGCAGTGAGTAAAGCTAGGTTAACAGAAGAAGAGCAAAAGTGTGAAGATTTCTACTGAAATACAACCACTAGAGACGCCTCGGGGCGATACTTAGTTAGATTGCCGTTTAATTCTACCGACCCGCGTAGCAAATATGGTGGCTATAGCTCGTAAACGTGTTTTCATGCTGGAGAAGCGATTATAAGGGAACCCTGAATTGAAGACTCAGTATAGTGCTGTTATCAATGAGTATATTCATCTGGGACATGCAGAGTTTATTCCAGACTCGGAGAGACACAAGGCTGCTGTATATTTACCGCACCATGCAGTCATCCGCAGTGATAAGAGCACGACTAAAGTCAGGGTAGTCTTTGATGCCTCTTGTTGGGGATGCAATGAAGTATCATTGAACGACGACTTGATGGTTGGTCCAACTCTACAACCAGATCTAAGGCATGTAATAATGTAGTGGCGTCGCCATCCTATATGTCTAGCAGATATTGTGAAAATGCAGGTGAGGATTTCTCCAGAAGACGTAGATTATCAACGCATTTTGTGGCGCGACGATCCTAATTCAGAATTAAAGCATCTACGTTTATGCCGCGTCACTTTTGGTACCGCTCCTGCACCTTATCTGGCTGTGCGTTCTCTACAGCAATTAGCCCGTGACGAAGGAGGTAGTTTTCCTATGGTTTCAGACCGTATACTCAATCATTTTTACGTCGATGATTTTTTGTCGGGCTGCGAATCTATTGCTGAAGGTGAACAGATTTACAGTCAAATGAACGAGCTTCTTGGTCGCGGTGGTTTTCAGCTTCAGAAATGGTCAAGCAATAATTATTGTTTATGAGATAAGATAAAAGACAAATCAGACAATCAAAATTTAGAATTTAAAATAGACACCATTACGAAAATTTTAGGATTAACGTGGGACAGAAATAGAGACAACTTTAAATATACTGTCAACCTGCTGCCGCTGGAATTGCCGGTGACCAAGAGAAAGGTCATCTCTGACTTAGCTCGTTTATTTGATCCTTTGGGTTGGATCGCTCCAGTGATAACGACAGCCAAAGTATTTATCCAGCGTTTATGGTTCGCAGGTATAGGATGGGACGATGAACTGCCCGAAAGGTTGTTAAGGGATGGGATTGATTTTAGAGACAACCTCCATCACATACAAGGTTTTCAGTTGCCAAGATGGCTTGGTACTGCCAAGGACAATGTGCGTCTTGAATTGCAAGGCTTTGTGACGCGTCCAACATGGCTTATGCAGCAGTGGTTTACACACGGACCATAGATCATAACGGTTGTGTTCACGTCAGTTTAGTAGCATCGAAAACCAAGGTGGCCCCAGTCAAGGTGGTATCCATACCACGTTTGGAACTATGCGGCGCAGTGCTGCTGTCAAAACTTCTTTCTGAAGTTTTGGACACCTTGAAGATTAGTAGAGATGACATTCATGCCTGGACTGACTCCTCGGTGGTTCTGGCTTGGCTAAGCAGCCATCCGAGTCGTTGGCAGACCTTTGTTGGCAACAGAGTGTCTGAAATACTAACCGTAATGAACAATAAACAGTGGTCGCATGTACCGTCTAAAGACAATCCTGCAGATTGTGCGTCAAGAGGCGTTAAACCGGCTGAATTGTCACAACTAGAGTTATGGATTAAGGGACCTAGTTGGCTATCGAATGAATCAATAAATTATGGTAAAGAGAAAATAATAGATAGTACTAATTTAGAAGAGCGAAAATCCACCTTAACCTGCAATTTAGTTACAAATGAGCATAAAGAAATGAATCATAACAAAATTTTCGACTTTGAGGAAACTAACTAGAATCATTGCATTTTGTAGAAAATTTCTAAAGATCAAAGAATTAAAACGTAAAAATTGTAATACTAACTTAACATATTTAGAAATTCATGAAGCCTTATTTACATGTATACATTACATTTTAATGAAGAAATAGAAAGTATAAGAAAAACAGGAAAGGTAAATAAGAAAAGTAAACTAAATTCGCTCAATCCGTTTTTAGATTTGGATCAAACTTTAAAGGTTGGTGGTAGACTACACAACGCTAACATACCAGAAAATGTTAAGCATCCAATAATAATTCCTCAGAAGTCTCACTTTAAATCTCTTTTGATAGCCGACGCCCACGAGCGCACTTTACATGGTGCATCACATTTAGTTTTAAATTATCTTAGATCCAAATTCTGGATTCTAAATGCAAAGACTGTCATAAGACAACATATCCGCAAATGCTCTACTTGCATTCGTTATGCTCCTCGGATCACTCCTCCACTAATGGGCCAGTTGCCTGCAGTCAGGGTCCACGCTAGCCGACCTTTCCTGCGAAGTGGTGTGGACTATGCAGGTCCCATTAGTGTTAGACCTACAAAGGGCCGTGGTTATCATTCCACAAAGAGACACATTTGTTTATTCGTGTGCATGGCCCCACGTGCCGTACATTTAGATGTCGTAAGCGACATGACATCTCAAGCATTTATATCCACTTTCAAGCGATTTACGGCTAGGAGAGGTCATTTTCGTGAGTTGTGGAGTGATAACGGGACCACCTTTGTAGGGGCTAACAAGGAATTAAAGGCATTGTTTACCCACGAAAGATCCGGCGTAGCGTCTGATATTGCTGACTGGTTGGCAACCAATGGGACTGACTGGCTCTTCATTCCACCCCACTCTCCAAATTTTGGAGGGCTTTGGGAAGCTGGAGTGAAGTAAACCAAGCACCATCTTAGGAGAGTGATAGGCCTTAGCACTCTTACCTTTGAAGAGTTGTCTACTGTCCTGGCTCAAATTGAAGCTTGCCTCAATTCCAGGCCTATTTCTACCATCAGCAGTGACCCAGATGATCCGTGTCCACTAACGCCAGGTCACCTTTTAGTGGGTGAACCTTTGCTACTCGTACCCGAATGTAACTTTGAAGATTCGAATATCAGCACTTTAAAAAGGTGGCATTTAACTCAGCGGATGGTTCAGGACTTTTGGCGTAAATGGTCTCGTGAGTACTTAGTTCAATTTCATCACAGGTATAAATGGTCCCATAGCACACCTGAACCCAAGGTGGGTGATGTAGTGTTGGTGATGAAGGATGGCATGCCACCGGCAAGGTGGCTTTACGGCCTTATTGTAGACACACTGGCTCTGACAACATCACTAGAGTCGTGTCTTTGCGATGCAAAGACTCTATTATAAAAAGGCCAGTGTCTAAACTTATTGTGCTTCCAGTTACAGTTTAAAACTCAAAGATATGCCTAGTATTGTAAGATTTAGTTTATAATTGTATTTGGTATGGTTTAAGAAACTATTGCTAGAATGTTTATTTTATATACAGTCCACTGGTTTGCCTAACCCACCACATTTTGTTACTGTTTCATTGTGGGCGGTAACGTACAATTATTTTGTAGTTATGGACATTCTGCCCATGGTGGGCGGAATGTTAAATGTTATAATAGTTCCATCATAATTCGATGGATGGTGCTGTTCGATCCTGAACCGCGCTATCAAAGTTTTCCGAGGCTAGTATATATAACGGCGATTGAACGAATAAATGTCTCTTGCTTGGGAACGATTTCGTGTTTTATTTCGTTCCCTTGGTCGGTCGTTGGACTCACTGTACACTCTTAATTTAAAACTGAAGATTATTTTTATAACCATATGGAGAAAGAAAATTAAAATATTACTAGGTGTCTATATATGTACACATAAAATAAAACAATTATTTCTAGTACCTAACAAATAAAAAGCAATACATAAAAAAGGCAAAGAAAAATTTTAAAGGGCGTCATGGAAATCCTCCACATCGCCATCAATTGGGAGCGTGCCCAGAATACTGGCAGCATTGCCACGGTGTATGGCAATGCTGGTATTTTGTGCCAAATACAGGCCAGCCTTCTGGTCACGCGAGGCGTCAACCAATCTCTTTGAGAGATCTCTAAAAAGAGATCTTGCACTCGGACCCCATGGTCCCAACGTTTCGACTCCAAACGGCTCAAATACATAATATTGGTACATTGCAGCAAAGATGAGAATGTAACGATTGATGTGTGGAGTGACGGGAATGGACAGAATTAGAAGGAATTAGTATGTAAGGTAGTACGTATATTTGAGGTATATATATGAAAGTCGTGCCCATAGACTAAAAGTGAAGAAAAATATCAGTTGGCTTGGTATTGACATGTTATGCGAAGAGATTATTTGTATGGAGATAAGCAAGTGATATTTTTTTTAAGACAACTTTCGCTCTAAGTATAAATCCTGTGCTGCAGAGGATCACCCTCGAAACAACAATTCATGAATCGCACAAGTGTTGTCTCGTGTGGGTATCGATACCACAATACTTGCGCAGTGTCAACCTACTATGTCTAGCCAACTAGTCTTAAATGAAGTCGAAAGGAGAGGGACGAAAAACAAGAGTGTTTCCACAGAAAAGATGGATAGACAGTGTGAATATTAAAGTAGAGGCACGAAAAGGATGATCAGGCCAAGGAAAACATAAGTCGACTGTGTGAGGATGGGCTATGGATGATAGAGATTAACTCTTTTGTAAATAATTAGATAACAAGAATTATAGAAGCAAGGGACATACTGCGCAAGGGCAAGAGAATGACATTTTTTTAAGTAAAAGTCTATAATGTTAACATGCGTTTTAGAGTTTTATAACCAAGAAGAGTATTTAAAAGCCGTTCGAGTAATTTCATAAAAGTTTTCTTTATTTTTATTGTGCGGCGAAGTATTCTTTGACAGTACCTACAATCTTAATAATGTAGAAACTTAAAATTATAATAAATTATGGTCGAATTTCGACCACTGGGCGACCTCTAGTATCGATAGTGAAACAGTTTAAGTAAGAATTACAGAAGTATGTTTATCAGTTTTCTGGATGATATGCTTCAAACTCTGCTAAGTTTAAGATCAGTTGCGCGTGTATGAATTTTCCCAGCATATAATCCAGTGCCTATATATCCTTCACTTGTACCACACACTAAGAAATCTCAACAGTAACCTTTAATATGATTGCGCGTTTGAGTGCCCGCACTGTAAATGATTAAGGGTAGCATCCTACGTTCTGCGTGTTGGCTGAGGTTTTATTGCCGGTAATTTGTTAACGCCTCTATGGTGTCTGGGAATTCTACGTGGGATGTGGTCTATTTGTGGCGGTAAAACAGGGTTAGTAATTCATCTTTACGTAATTATGACACGACATTAGGTGTAGCGTTATGCGAACCATGCAGTGGTTTTGAAATAACAAATAATAAATTACAATAGATACGTACTCGTGCTATGCCTGCATGGTCCAGTCAATAGCGTATGTGTCTGCTGATCGAGTCCCGTTCCTGAATACCTGGGTCGGACAAAACGTTACAGACTTTTTCCGAATTCTCAGTAGCAGTACGGAGTCTAGCAATGTGCCCGGAAACGGCAATAGACTCGCCCCCGGTCCCTTATACGGGACCTAAAACTCATAAGGCAAAGTGTGGATGTAATATCTGCTTACCTCTCCGGGGCTATAGGCGTAACGCTATACAAATAAATACATACTCGTAAGTTACAAAGAATTAAAAATACTAAGATAAGAATAAAAATTAATTAATATTCACTCGGCTTTCACTATTATTAGATATTGTCTTGTTGTGCCTAAATTTACACATGCTATTCGATCTTCACCATTTTGGAAAAACCCATCATCACTCTTTCAAATTGACAATATTATTAAAAATACCTTAAGCAAAATTCTAAATATGGCCTTGAACGACCGAGTGTGGCTACAGGCGTCCTTACCTGTACGCCTGGGCGGCCTCGGCGTTCGCAAAATTTCCGATGTGAGCTTACCAGAATTCCTGTCCTCGGTCCACGGCACTGCAGAATTGACCAGGAAAATCTTAGCACCTACACTGGTAGATTCTGAGGTGCCGTGTGTGATCGATGCCGTGAATGCTTGGAGAATGGCTTGTCCAAACACCGAGTTACCCCGAGACTTATCCTCTCAGAGGCAGTGGGACGGGCCGCTTTGCAGCGCAGTACGAGAAAATCTCCTAAGTACATCGTCCAATACTGCAGAGCGTGCCCTTTTGCTGGCTGTGGGAGAATGGGAATCGGGTCTCTGGCTTCAGGCACTGCCATGGTCCAATATAGGTACCATGTTGGACGATACGACTTTCCGCATCGCTGCTTGCCTCCGTTTGGGTGCGTCATGTGTTTCTCCGCATCGCAGTCACTGTGGGGAGGCTGTCGACAGCCTTGGTCACCATGGCTTATCATGCAGCAGGAGCGCAGGTCGTATATCACGACACGGCAATCTCAATGACATACTTCGTCGGGCTCTTGTCACCGCTGGCGTTCCAGCCCAACTTGAACCTCAGGGGCTGGCACGTGACGATGGCAAAAGACCAGATGGTATGTCTTTACTACCATGGAAATTGGGTAGGCCTTTGGTGTGGGACGCAACGTGTATCGATACCCTCGCGCCATCTCATCTTCCTGGCACAGCGGGTTGTGCGGGCGCTGCTGCTGCTACAGCGGAGACCTTCAAACGGCGCAAATACGCAAACCTAGTAGGGGATTACGTATTTAGGCCATTTGGGGTCGAAACGTTGGGGCCATGGGGTCCAAGTGCAAGATCTCTTTTAAGAGATCTCGCAAAGAGAAAGAGAGAGACTAGTCGACGCCTCGTGTGACCAGAAGGCTGGGTTGTACTTGGCCCAAAAATTTAGCATTGCCATACAACGTGGCAATGCTGCCAGCGTTCTGGGCACGCTTCCGGTCGACGGCGATGTGGAGGACTTTTATAACGCCCTCTAAATTATTTTCTTTTACCGTTTTGTTTGTTTTGTATATATATATATATATATATGTCGTAGGATAGTATTTTAAAATTTAAGTTAAGTTTAATGAAATAGGTATTTAGTGGTACCTAAATAATATTATGTACATTGTTATGAAAATGAATAAATACTCCCATATTTCAACAAAAAAATAAAAAAAATACGAAGTGTTACAATTGTGTGTTGTTCACAATGTATCTTTCTCTTAGCGTTATCCCAGTTTCAATCTGAGGTCCGCTTTCTAGTCTAACCGGATTTGCCTGAATATTAGCTTTACCACAGAGCGACTGCCTTTCTGACCTCCGCAACCCGAAGGGATAGCGATATTCCATGGTTTAGACTGGTGTCAGTTTATTTAGAAGGTACTGACGCCCTGTAACGACTGTCAAAGATCTTCATGACAACCGGGACCGACGGCTTAACGTGCTCTCCGAGGCACGGGACAAGCGATAATTAACAATTCAATACGCACATAACTCCGAAAAGTCATTGGTGCGCGCCGTGGATTCGAACCCGATACCCTCTGCATGGCAGTCTGTTGGTATATCCACTTGGCTATCGCTGTTGTTCACAATGTATAATCATGTCTAATTTCAGCTCTCTAGTGCTTATAGTTTATACGTAAAACTGCGGACAGACATACGGACGGACATAGTGAAACTATAAAAGTTCCTTGTAGTTTACTACGGAACCTTAAAATAGCACCTGCATGCTCGAGTTATGATGACAGATTACTAAAAACGAGTAACTTTTATTTTGCCATCAAAGTTTATTACAAACATGAAAAGCAACTTGACATATTCTTAAGTTTATGAACCACTATAGCCAGAAATTATTCTGTTTTACTGAGCATAAAGTCCTCAAAAAGCTTTAAAGCTAGATGTGGACTGTTTTGGTTTAATGTCTAAAATGTTAATCACTTGGCATTTAAGAGGTGTTAAGGGCTTTTTTTTTAATACATTTTACAATATGGTAAAGTTTAGAATAATCTGGCTGGTAAAGGTGAAAGAAGTAGTCTTTACAAGAGCTAATAGATATGTATTAGTGTCAATTATGGAGCAATGCTCGGAGTTTCCTTGCGAGATCGAATCAGAAATAAGGAGATCCACAGGCGAACGAAATTCACCTACTTAGCTCTCCGAATAGCCAAGCTGAAGCGGCAATGAGCAAGGCACATAGGGCAGGAGGTTTCTAGAGTGGCGGCCACGTACTGGATGACCCCTGTGGGGTTAGTTAAAATGTGGACCGACGATGTAGTTATGATTGCGGGAAGTGATTGGATGCGGACAGCTCACGATTGGTCTGTGTGGAAAACCTTGGGGGAGGCCTATATCCTGCAGTGGACGTCTCTAGCCTGAGATGATGATAAATTATGTCGATGTGTGGCAGGATCCAAAGTAGTTATTCTGCAGGTTCAGCTACTACCTGGGTAAGTTACCAGTTTCGTTTCACGCGATGAAAACATGCATTGTGATGCAATGAGTTAATTTTGAAAATCAATGTAATTTTATTTCACTACTACACTAGGTTAGTTTCATATCGAGTATAATTTTGCGACGTCTTGATTTTAGGAAGATTTTTTAATTTACCAAACTATTGTGATGTAACCGTAATATCCTATTTCGATATTTTATAACAAAGAGCAATTTCATAATAATTTCTACTCTCTTTATATGTATTTAGATAATTATAATCTCAGTGTTACGCAACGTTATTTTAAATGAAAATCTAACAAATATTAAAATTAAAATCAAACAATATGATATGAACATAATGCTTCATTGTCCCTACCTTTGATAGTAATCTAAATAAATTCACGTAATAATTTCCTGTTCTCAACTTCTCTCAAGTTGTTTGATTAGACGGATTGTCAAATGGAAAGGCGGAATATTTCGGGTAAATCTAATTTCGACACAATAATATTAGGTTGAGCGTCTATATAATGTACTGATTGCCGATACAAGCTCTTTAGGTAAATTGTCCCTTTAAAGGGCTTGGCTTTTAGTTTTATTATAACTCGTGAAGTTCTTTGTCAGTGTTCCTTCTCTTTCGACATTAATATTATAATCACTATATTTGATTCGCCGAAAAGTGATCAATAAATAGCTATGTGTAACTCATACTTATGTATGTATATCTATAACTCATATATCTAAAAAGTTGATTATAAGGCATGAAAATAGGAACAGGAGAGATGAGGGAAAAAAAGAGGTGAATAGAGCCTTCAGTACCCTCGATAATTATAATTAAAACGTATGATTAAACGTATATATTATTATGTTTTATTATACGTTACTTTGTTGATCAGCAGGCATTTTGTGCTTTCGATTTCCTCATGGGATAACAATAGGCTTGTGTCCTAAAATATAATTGGTGATTGATTCGTTTCTATAAGCATAGGTACAAAATAAATGATAATATTAATAATTCAACCCCTCTGAGGCAGACAGTTATCTCATCATGAGACTAACGCAATCTCGGAGGGCAGAGTAAAAGCTTTCACACATCACCTTCATCTTGTGATATAAACAAAAAATGTATTACAGGATTAATAGAAAGCTTACAAACCGCAGGTCAGCTTTGTGGCGAGCTGAATGTGTGTGGCGACACTGCGGTCCCGAATGCTTCGGAGAGTCGGTCAGGGCCTCGTCTCCGGCTTGCTTTTATTGGCTCTCATCTCTGGTTTGCCTTTGTCGGCCGGCCAGAGGGCAGTCGCAAGAGCTACTAGCTCGAGGGTGGAAGTGTCATTCTCAAGGGCGTAACTACAGGGAAACCCGCTCCGGGTCTCCGTTGTTTCGAGACCCGCGATGGCGAAACCGGTGCCGCACCGCTCGACACCCCTAGCCACTCGCACCGGTGTTGCCCTCTGGCTGCCTTTATGGCGGAGTTTGTTTACTTTGGACGGCTATTTAGAGAGGGTCCATCCAGTGAGTTAGCGAGTCACCACCTGCCATGCAGACGGATACTATTAAAGTATTACTAGCAGGTGCCGTTTTTCATCCATTGTCATCATATTACCAATCCATTAAACACCCATTCCCATAACCCAACTAAACTAAATTAGTCTCCACATCATAACAATAGTCCTACATGTGCTGCGGCTAGTCCATAGCTGTGCTCAGTAGTGCAGTTGTGGAGGCTCCGTGGCATGTATCCCATTCCATTTTAGATTAAAACTCTCTACGGGCTTCTGCACGTTGGATCCATATTCCCGTGTAAGCCTTCCAGAGGACCGGTTATTCTTCTAACACCACATGTTAGAAAAATAGCCATGAAAGAAGAGAAACATAGTAATTCTACCACATACAATTTTTTTTCTTGTCTTCTTGTGACCCACGACACACCTAAGTAACTATGTACTTACACTCAATCATAGTTGTTAATATTTATAAGTTTATGTACTCCTTTCTCGGCTATATTTATTATAATCTGTATGTAATTAAAGTACCTATTACCTACCTTTTTCAATAAATATTTATCTACGTACGTCTATTATATTCTTTGTTGTTTTTTTGTTGATATCTCATGCGTGAGTCACTAGAGGGCCTAATTGAAAATCGGCGCCAGACATTCGCCTGGCACATACCAAATTAGGTCCTATTTTGACTACGTAAAGTTCTTAGATTACTCTTCTTTTCTCTACCGCATCTCAGGCACGTACCGAAGATCTGCTTGCCGGTCCAGAGCACCCTGAGCTTCAGTATGGCGGGCGGCGGCATGTGTATGGGCATGTTGGCGTCAGGCGGCGCCAGCAGGCAGGCTGCTACGTCACACCTTACCTCCTTTACTGCTCTTTCTTTTCATTTTATTTTCTCGTCTTGTTTCTTATTTTTTTATTTCTATAATTATGTAATGTTCTTGTTTTTTGTTTATGTTATTATTATATAAATCTTGTTCACTTTATCATTTTTTGGGTAGTATTGCTTGTCATAATGTGTCATATAATGTGTAATGTGTGTACGATAGAAAAATTATATTTCATTTAATTCATTTCATTTCAAATATCTGAATGTTTCTTCAAAAATCGATCAGCTACATTACTAATTAAGGCTTTTTTAAAACATTATTGAATTTGACGCGAAAACGCTGTTAACCATCATGGCATTTGAGTGATGTCACGAAGTGCAAAACAAAACAAACCGTTAACGAAGTCTGGTCTGGTGTACCCATTTTCATTTTGTTATATTCGATTTGACAGGTACAAAGTTTGACGTTTCAGTTGTATTTACTACCAAAACGTCAATAACAACAATGGTGGACGCACTGTTTGACGTAATGCTCTTTGATTGGTGTTCACTGTCACAGAATAAAAATATTATTTTTAGTTTTAGAATCCTAAACATAACATTATCTTACCTTTTTATAATAAATAATAAACTTTATCAAAATCTACAAATAATGATAAATTTATATACTACAACAAACAAACCAATTTATTCTTAGTGGACACAAGCCTATTTGTGAGATCCACAAATGGTGGTTTCGAGTATTAGTGTACTTTGTATCTACTTTTCACTAACGCAACTCACGCACTAGAAAATACCTGTGTGGCGGCGAATTTCATAAACATTTGGACTTTATAGTAACCTACTTTATGTCCGAGACAACAGCGCAATATAGTAAGTAAAAGTTCAGTGTATTTAAGTAAAGGTTCACATCAAAATCGCAGCGTTTAGTCAGATTTTACTAATTATTTAGAAAAACATCGACCAAACGATAAACGCGAATACTCTTAATTTTTTAATTTTTATCCATGCAAGTAGTCCTAGTGCCTTCGCGATTACAGTTTTATATTTTTTTCTTTGCATTTCAAGGTGAATGGTTCTACGACAGGCACTGTTAAGTTGATCTGAATACTGAATAATATTTTTCTTTAAATGTATCATAATATATTATTTCTTTAAATACGCCAAATGAAGATAAATGTTGTATTTTATTTTCGTGACTTCTTACACATATAGTCATATTTATGTAACGGGTGTATATTGCCTAACTATTTGAAAATAAAACTGAATATTTCCCCGTTTTGTAATGGGTAAAACCAGTCGTGGTTACTGGTAACCATTTATTTAATTACAAATATAAAGTTCTTGTTAATTAATTAATGATGTCAGATTTACACGTGCCGTCAACTCTAACTTTGTAAATTGTATACTCAAACCTTTCTCAGCAATCGCACTATATATTGGTTAAAATCTAAACAAAAATCCATTACGTGATTTTTGAGTTTGTTGCGTTCATACAGACAAACAGGATGCGGCGGAGACTAAATTTTAAAATAATTATGTGTAGATAGGAGATAAGGCAACGACCGCAATATACACATTTCATAAAACTACCCGTTACCATAAATATAAGGTCTTGAGTAAAAAGCAATCCTCCATAGCTGTTTAATTTATAAGGTTATGGATAGATTATTAAACAGGGGCACAATAATCGGCAAAATAACATAATTTGCCATGTCTTCGAAACAGGCTCCCAATTTCTATATAAAATAAGCCAGATTACTTTTTTGGGATTAGATTAGATTTGGGGAAGTAAAGAAGACAGCAGTTTGTGTAAGAAAATACAGGGATTGACTAGAATTTATAAGTGTGATACCAAATATGTTAGCGATTATTTTTTCCCTATACAGCCATTCGCAGTCCACATCTAGACTTAAGCCTAATCCTTATTTGCTTCACACAGTAGCAGTGTGTCTCAATAGGAAAATTTGGCCTGTCCTACTTTTGTATTTAATGTTTACTTAATAATTGTTCGTTATTATGATGAGACAATTAATGATTTCTTAATTACTCTAACACGCTTGCCAGACGGGTTGGTGCAGAGTTCGAGATCCAGCTTTCCGTCTCTTCGCAAGGATTAGGATACTATTTCTTTCGACGATAGATATTACGATACCCACAAAATCAAATAGAGTAGTGACATTTTGTATTTTAGCAGCGGTAGCCTAAAGATTCGAACAGACTGATACGCAGAAGGTTTCGAGTTGAACCCTACTTTTTGCTAATTATTGCTTGCTGAACAATGAAGTTCATCGTGATGAAAGTTGCACAAATGCACACATGAGAGTTCTCCATAACACTTTCAAGAGAAGTGAAGTCTAACAACTCAGAAGGCCAATTATCGTATTTTATATGACATCGAAACTATATTTTGAACGAAATGAGATTATATTTTGAATTGACTCAGAATCGGTATTCTGCTAATTTAATGTCATTATTGTCTTAGTTGACTTTTATAGTTCGACGTTGACACATTGTTCAATTTACGATCTAGTCACAATAACATACCAATAACATTCAAATATCAGTTAATTTAGGAGAACACCATTTTTTACATGAGTATGACTGACGATAGATCGAAACTGCATTTTGAACAAATACAATTAGGAGAATTTGGCCTCTGACCAGCGTGATAGACAATTTTTTTTTTATCTTATTGGAAGACTAACGAACAAGCGGGTCACCTGATGGTAGGCAATCACCGCCGCCCATAGGCACCTGCAATGCCCGAAGGATCACAAGTGCGTTGCCTACCTTTTAAAAAGGAATATGCTCGCTTCTTGAAGAGTCCAATGTCGAACTGGTTTGGAAATACCACTGCAAGTAGCTGGTTCCACAGTTTGATCATACGAGGCTGGAAATGGCGTGTGAATCGTACGGTAGAAGAACGCCACTCATCAATGTGGTGAGGGTGGAATTTTAGTTTGTGGCGAGTTGTACGGTGGTGAATTTCTGCAGCGGCTATCAGGCCAAACAACTCCTCAGAACACTCTCCATGATACATACGATAGAGAACGCAGAGAGACGCAACATCTCTACGCAGGTCAAGATGGTCGATCCGGTTTGTAAAGATCGCGTCGTCAATGACTCGAGCCGCTCGACTTTGGACGCGGTCAAATGGAAGCAGTTGGTACTGGTGCCCCGGCCCAAAGATGGCAACAGTACTCAATGTGGGGCCTAGCTTGAGCTTTGTAAAGCAAGGGACGCTGCATTGATGTGAGGCATCTTCTTGCTTTATTAAGTTTACCAAGTTTTTTGGAGGCTAGTTTAGCCTTATCTTCCAGATACATAATAAATATATCGGGCGTCTCACATTATCTCGACTCCGAGAATCCCTATGACCGGCTTAATATTAGAGGAAGTGCTCTGAACTATTGGCGAATCGACAAAAAGGGGTATTTTTGCGGTAAACGCGCAAACCTGTACGCTTACAGGGTAGAACAGATACCATAGCAGCTCTGGCGGACAAACTACAGAACACACTTAAGGAACTGGAATCCTCTAAAATCTTGTGTAACCAGCTGATACAGGAAAGAGAGGACAGCGAAGAAAAAGTAAAGATAATAGTCGACAAGAACACTGAACTCAAGGCACAGTTGGCTGAAATGCACACACACCATCTCGAAATATTTGAGCAACATGAACAACTTCGATTGACGGTGTCCAACTTCCAACAGTGTATGGACACTCATGAAGAAGCTCTGAGACGTGTTGCTGAACTAGAACGAGAATTGAGTGAAGCTCATAACACCATCTCTAACTTAGAAACTCTTAAACACAGTGAACAGATAGCGAATACCTGCAGTCTATATCATGAGTTGGTTAGTAGTGAGCCTGATCATGTGTGTATTAGGGAGCCTGTTGTGACAATAGACCTGACCAGGGATGATGCCATTATTATGAGACCCAGCTTTTCAAGTCACAAAAAACTTAAACGCTATATTAAAGTTAATAAACTAATTAAAAGATGTCATAAATCTATGAAGAAATATAATGTGCATAGGGTTAATTTAAATCTCAGAAAGGAGCGCATTTATTTACTTGATCAACTATCTAAGTACTCTAGAAGTTTAGAACTTAGTAGGGTAGTGTATGATACTGACACTCATCGCTTGAGGGAAGAACTAGTACTTAGGGAGAGCACCTTAAATGAACTATTTAACAAATATCAAGCTTCTCAACAAGAGCTGAGCAAGCGTATAGTAGAGGCAGGTGAGCTAGTAGACTTGGTGAGATGTAATGCAGAAATGTATGAGTCTCTGACCAATAAGCTCTTATGTCCTTGTGCTCACACTCACACTCCAACCCCAGCAGACCCATTGAGTACCATACTACCTGAGAGTTTTTCTGATAATCGACAAAACCAATCCTCTTGACAATCAAATATGATTAAATCTAGGTTTCCAACATCAACTAACAAAACATACATTTTTTCTGATAGGCTAGGTCATAATTTTGGTAGTCTTCTCTGTAAGTATACAAACCAGTGTGTTATAAATTATTGTAGGCCAGGGGATAGTTACAGTAGTTTAGTTAATCAGATTAAGTTGCACCCCTTAGATGAGAGTAGTACGGCCATATTGTTGTTTGGTAACAGTTTAACTGTAAAAAGACAGCATATCATAGAATGTGTTGAAATGTTATTAGACCTTAATTCCAGATTCAGTTGTAAATTTATTTTATGTACTTTGCCCTACTCAAATGACTTAACACATACACAAAACATGCACATACACACATTAAATATGTTATTATATAATATAAATTGTCATCATAGTGACGCAATATTGTTTTTTGACGCTAATAAATTTATTAGTAAATTTACTTTAACAAAAGATACAATGTATCTGCCATTATATCTTAAGCGACAGATTGCTAAGCATACAATTTACAGCAAGGAAAAGACCCTTGTGTTTACAATTTACTTGATAGGGTTAGTACTTGTACTAACAACGTTTTTATTGACACGTCTTGTGATTTAAACTCCAAGATAGAACAACAGTTAGGCTGCAGTATTTGAATAAAGGGCCAAAACATGCAGGGCCTATCTGGCAAAGAAAAAGAGTTAAGTTTATTTCTAGAAAAAATATGATGTTAAGGTTTTGTGCTTAACTGAATATTGGTTAAAGAATCATGAGCTTATTGTTATCAATCAATATTATACAGTGCAGAGTTCGTATATAAGAATGCAGGCTATTAGAGGCGCTTCTTTCATAATAACTTCAAATTTATTAAAATGTAAGGAACGTAAAGATATTGTTAATTTATCTATTGAGCGCACTATTGAGTTGGCCTGTGTGGAACTAGACCTATATATAGTAATTTGTGTATATCGACCTCCTTCTGGTGACTATAATCTATTTTAGACTGTTATGGAAGATGCTATCAATAAAATTAAATGTAGTAATAAGAATATTATAGTATGTGGCGATTTTAATATTAATATTTTAGAGAATTCTTCACAGTGTATTAGACTTCTGATTCTTTTCAAGTCATTTAATATAAGTAACCTATTCTGTGAACCTACTAGAGTATCTGCAACATCTTCTACTTGTTTGGATAACATATTTAGTTGTTGTGCTGCCACAAACCCAGTAGTAATTAGTTCCCTCCCTTCTGATCACCGTGGACAGATAGCTAGTTTTCCCTGTTCAACATATGATAAATCACATATAGTAGAATGTAGGCCTCAGACTACCAATCGTCTAATACGTTTCAAAAACAATATTATTGCTAAACTCAATACCTCAATATTCAACTCACAAAATCCAATTACAATTTATAACTCACTTTTTGGACTAGTAAATAATGAATTTCAAAATACTTTTAAGAGTAAAACTGTCACAATAAAGGGTACTATGGGATCTATTAACCAGTGGGCCACTATAGGTATGTACAAAAGTAGAAGTAGTAGTAGCCAAGTTATTTGAATTATATGGTATGAAACAATATAGATTTGACACACCTTTTCGAGATTATGTAAAAAAGTACTCAAAAATTTTTAAACAAGTTTGTATTATGGCCAAATCTAAATTTATTAGTAGTAAAATTAAGCATTCAAAAAATATAATTAAAGAAACTTGGAGCATTATAAATAATGAAACAGGAAGAGCTCGACCATGGGAAAACCAATTTGAACTAAAAGAAAACAATTTATTAGTCACTAACAAAACTCAAGTAGCGCATATGTTCAATAGTTTCTTTGCGAGTATACCTTTAACAACTACTAGCTCTTTACAATCATCATCTTTAGATGCTGGAAATTTTTTGCTTAGCAGTGTACCTGAATGCAAGAGCGTGTTTAGATTCGAGCACGTTACCCCGTGAGGTAAATTGATCACATATAATTCAATTAATATTAAAAATACCGGCGACTTTTGGAGCATTTCAATTAAAATTTTAGGTACTATAGTTGAGACTGTTGCGCCTTACCTATCTATAATTTTTAATCAATGCTTTGACCTGGGCGTATTTCCGGATTTGATGAAATTAATCTATCTTGCCGGCATTTAGTAAAATATTTGAAAATATTCTTTTAAAGCAGCTATTAAGCCACTTCAATTTAAATAGTCTGCTTCACAAAGATCAATACGGGTTTACTAAAGGTAGATCCACTACTGATGCGGGTGTTGCTCTCATAAAACACGTTTATAGTGCTTGGGAGTCATCAAAGAATGCTATTGGAGTGTTCTGTGGCCTATCTAAAGCATTTGACTGCGTTCAGCACGACACACTACTGCGTAAGCTCCGCCACTACGGCGTAGAGAAAACCGCACTTAGTGTTGTCGATTCGTACCTGCGGCAAATATTTCAGTGTGTTGATGTAAATGGGACTACATCCTCTAAATTACCTATACAGCTAGGCGTTCCACAAGGCTCAATTTTAGGTCTTTTTCTATTTCTTGTATATATTAATGACTTACCTTTTTATTTAAAAAACATCTGTGATGTCGTACTTTTTGCAGATGATACGTCACTTATTTTTAAAGTAGATAGGAATAGAAATCAATTTGATGATGTAAATAATGCACTATTACAAAATACACGATGGCTTACAGCAAACAACCTAGTACTTAATTCTAGGAAAACTAAATGCGTTAAATTTGCTTGACCTAACGTAAAACAACTGGGATCTAATATTATGCTAGATAGGGAGGAACTTGACACAGTAGACTCTACAGTGTTCCTAGGTATTACATTAGATAATAAGTTACAATGGGGTGCACATATAGCATGTCTTGCAGGAAAGCTCAGCTCTGCTGCGTATGCCGTCAGAAAAGTTAGGCAACTTACTGACATCGACACGGCTCGTTTAGTATATTTTAGTTATTTTCATAGTGTTATGTCCTACGGCATTTTGTTATGGGGCAAAGCTGCGGATATTCAAATTTTCTTCGTTCTACAGAAACGAGCGGTACGAGCAATATACATGTTAGGTGCAAAAGATACTCTTAGGGAACGCTTTAAGTCTATAGGAATTCTTACAGTAGCCTCACAATTTTTATTTGCTAATATTTTGTAAATTAGGCAAAATATAGGTTTATTTACCACAAAAAGCGATATACATAATATAAATACTCAAAACAAGCATAGGTTATATGCCCCTTATCATCGTTTACATAAAGTTAATAATTCTTTTGTAGGGCTAGGTATTCGTATATACAATAAAATACCAATTAGTCTTTTAGAATTACCATTTAGTACATTTAAAGCTAAAATAAAATACTGCCTAATAAGGCAGTATTTTATTTTAGCTTTAGAAAGGTTATTATACTATTAATGATTATTTCAGTGACAAGGATAGATGGTCACTTACACTAGACAACTCATGATCTACAACTTATTTAAAATTTATATAGATACTTAGAATTTTTCAGTTTATCATTATATTACATTTCTAGTTCTTTTAAATTATTATTCGTTTATCATAATTAGGTCATTCTACTTACTACATTTACATTTGCATTGTTGTTCCACTAATTTTATTAAAATTTACTGTACTCTTAGATGAAGATAACTCGTTATTATGGTCTGTGAACTAACGTTTTTGTAATTTTGTGTATTCATATACCGTCACTTCTGTAACATACATTTCCACCATAGTTCTGAACATGGTCACGAGTTGTATACATTATAAGTCGTAAGTGGATGCTCCTGTTACACAATATTCGCATTGGAAGGCTAACTAAAACACATAATTTAGTAACTGCATTAATTGCTTAAGTATTATGTCTGTAACTAATTACTATTTACAAGTAATTTAGTACAATGTGTAACAGTTGCAGCTCCTTACAAAAATTTAAATATGTACCATAATATTGGCGATTTAAAAGAGTGGCCTCGAGTTTTATTGCCCGTTCTTTCTCGTGGCTCTACCTATTGCTTTGCGAAAGAGGCAGTAAATGTAAATGTAGAAGCATTAAGTAATTTAATTTTAAAATTGACGTTCATAAGCATCACCTTGTGACCTAGATTAATAAATGATTTTTAATTTTGATTTCATCACGTACGAAAAGGTTCGGTACATCTTATCTTTGCCGTACCATAAAGATGTGGAACTCACTGCCAGCTCACGTGTTTCCTTCCTCCCTTGATCCTGGGTCCTTTAAGCGGGGCGTGAAAAAGCATCTCTCAAAAGTGAGGGCCGCCAAGTCACATTGCTTAACCAGCAATTGGGGATGGTGGCTCACAATAGGACTTCACTGTCAGCTTACCATCAGGCAGCGTGAAGTCAATTTGACAGGTTTTTTTTAATAAAAAAAAAAAAAAAAAACTAGTGTCTTTTTGGGGTTAAAAGTGACCAGATTACGATGACCCCAATCGGAGACCAGGTCGAGTATGGTTTCGGCTAAAGACACAAGTTTGTTTCGACACTCAATGACTTGTGCCTGAGAGATTTTAGCACTACCGGGGTACAGAACATCTACAGTGATGTCATCTGCATAGCAATGTATGTCACTGGTTTGTATCATATCATTGATCTGCAGAAGAAACAGTGTTGGCGATAGTACACAGCCCTGAGGTACACCAGCATTCACGGGTCAGAACATGAACTGTCAACTACGACTTTAATGCTACGCTCCGAAAAAAAGCTGAATACCCATTTGCATTAATTCTCAGGTAGCCCATAGGAAAAAGGCTTCGACAAAAGTACCTTGTGCCAGATCCTGTCAAAGGCTTTCGCCATGTCCAAACTGACCGTTACGGTCTCTCCCTTGTTCTCAATTGCCTCCGCTCATCTATGTGTCAGGTACATTAAAAGATCACCAGTTGACCTGCCGCGGCGAAAGCCGTAATGGCGGTCGTTGATCAACTGGTGCTGCTCTAGGTATCGTAGGAGCTGGTAGTTAATGATGGATTCCATTATCTTGGAGAACAAAGGGGTGATAGCTATAGGCCTGTAGTTGCTTGGATGAGAGCGATCGTCTGTTTTGGGAATCGGGTGCACTGTAGCTGTCTTCTTTGACGACGGGACAATGCCAGTCGAATAGGAGTGCCGGAAAAGACGCGTCAAGACCGGAGCCAGCTTAGGAGTGCAAAATTTCAGCACAATGGGAGGAACACCATCAGGCCCACTTGACTTCTGAACGTCCAAGGAGAGGAGAGCTGTACGAACAGATCTAACACTAAACTGAACGTCTGACATAGAGCCCCCAAACCGCGGGATGGTCGGCGGTAATTTACCTCCATCATCTAAAGTCAACTTAGAGGCAAAAATACACCGTAGAAGATTGGCTTTGTCTTTTGCACTATAGGCCAATGATTTGTCTTCCCTGCGCAGAGGTGGAACGGAAGGCCGATAGAAGTTACCTTCAGCAGCTTTGGCAAGAGACCAAAAACCTCGTGTGACCGAGGGCATTCGAGCTAGTCTCTCGCCAATTCTGCTAATATGTTCCGCTTTCGCCTTGGTCACAGCTATTTTGAAGGATCTGGAGGCGTAAGGGTACTACAGAATTTGGGATAAAAAGTTCCATTCCCTGCAGCACCAAGCGCAAAGCAACCTCGCCTCCATGGATAGGAAGAAAAGAAGGTCCTCAACCCATCCCAGTTTGCTGACTTAAAATGCTACACCCGGCGGAAAACCGCAGGGCGGAGGTTATTATATATGCCAAGTTAGGGGCGCCTTGCACTGGATCAGACAAAGATCCGACGAGCCCAGAAGGGCATCGACGGTTACCTGGTATCTGTCCGGATGGGAAGTCAGCAGCAAGTCCAACAGTGAAGGCTTATGGTCGTCAACATCAGGAATTCGCGTTGGCGAAGGGATCACCTGTGTGAGACAATAGGCCAAAGCGAAGGCGTGCACAGCTCTACCTGCGTGGTCAGTCCTTTGGAAACCAAGCCATTTGAAGTGGTGAGCATTAAAATCACCCCTTATGACAACTTCAGTGGATGGAAGCTGTTGCATAACGCGGTCTGTTGACAATTCGAGATGCTTCATGAGTCGGTCAGTTTTGGCATCACCGCTGTGAGACCTGTAAAGGTAGGCGTAAACGCGAGGGTGGTCGTCGCAATCGATGCGCAGCCAGAGAGTAGAAAGGTGTCTATCTTCAAGATTGCAGAGGCTTCGGACGCAGACATCATCCCTAATGGACCCGGCGCGTGGCACAAACTTGTGCTCAAGCTTATAACCAGGGTACTGCAAATACGACGTGTCCAGTGGGGATGATATCCGTGTCTCCGTCAAAAAGAGCAAAGCAGGACTTTCGGCCTCAAGATGGTAGTGGACCGAGTTAAGATTCGAATGTAACCCGCTCACATTACAGAAATGCACACGGATGGCAGGTGGCGGGGTGGCTGCAGTTAATTTGCCCTTGCCTCTTGCGAGCGGATTTTTGCACCCCAGAATACGCAGGGTGGCATGAGCGGTAGTGCTCAGGGAGGGATTTCCCGTGCGTGTTCTTAAAAGCCGCTGTCATATTGGAAAGGGGGAAGGGGTTGGACCTCCGGCTCTCTCACTCACCAAACGAAGCACAGCAGCCTAGGCTGCTGTTCAGACGTTGATCTTAAGTGAGAGTGTAGTACTGCCCCGGACGAGCCGGTCCATTCATGCTACGACAGGAACTGTCGTAGTGCGGCCCTATCACTAGAAAAATGATGACTATGATAGTTCACAGGCATCTTCTAATAATGAAAAGAGGCCTGTGCCCAGTAGTGGGAAAAATAAACAATGCAGATGACGATGATGATAGTATCGGTCCTAAATATCAACTGTCACTTCATGACTATTGTACATAGGTCTCGTCTCACTATGGCAGGGCTTAGGGCAACGTCCGGAATGGCAGACGTCATACATCTTATGTGAACACTATGAAAAACTCTCAGGCAGGTTTTGTCACGATTTTTCCTTAACTGTCACGACAAGCTATTCTTGGCAATTAAATACGCACTCAATTTCAAACAGTCTGTAGTTATCGTTAATACCATGGGTATGTATCGAAGATCTTTCTGCTTAGCAGTCTATTCTCTATTTCTATTTGACTATTGCTGAGCCAATATTATTTCATAAATAATATTGATTCAGCTAAAATCTTGTCGATTTGTAAGGACTTAGCAACAACGCTGGAGATTTCCTGATCCATTATACCAATTGACTACAAATCGCAGTAATTTCAGAGCAAGTAATATTCGCTTGAATTCATTGAGTTCAGCACTCAGAAAAAGGATGCTTGAATTTATAAATCCTCGGAAGTAATAATGCATATTCCCAATAATCGTTAACAGACCAAACCAATGCTTACGACCCTGTAGCGTAGCAGGAGTGTAAGGGCGGTTTCGGATTAGCGTTTTATACGCGCGTGATAGATTAGTTGAAATATATTGTAAAGATATTCAAAAATATATCAAAGTAAGTAAGTCTAAAATATGTGTGTCCCGTTTGTAAGTACCTATTTATTATCCCAGTAAAAGCTCGGATATCAAATCATTATAAATCTGGCTAGAATTTATATCATTGTTAATTCTACTTTAGTTTTTAGGTTAAGTTACAGTAAGATCGATTTTAGACTTATTTATATATATTGTATCATTAACTATGTATAGCCTAAAGATATTGTAAATGAATATAAATTGATTGTTTGTTTTAAATTCATAATGTTGCCAATTTTAAATAGAAAAATTGGTTTGACGTTTGACGTTTACACTGTCAAACGGGTAAATAGAGTATAAAAGGTGAATAGGTTCTGTTCAATGTTCGGTTTCGCTCCGGTAACGGCTAACTAAGGTACGATATAATTCTGACTATTATATTATTGTGCTTCACAATTCTATATTGCTTCTGTAGTGTTATTTAGAGTTTTGTCAATAGAAATAATGTAGAAGCAATGTAATATTCAATTCAATTCAATTCAAAATCCTTTATTCATTTGGGTCACAATGTGACGCTTATGAACGTCAAAATAATAAATTTATAAAATAATTACTTATACTCAAATTTAAAACATTATTACTGTATGCTTCTACATTTACATTTACTGCCACGTTCGCAAAGCAATAGGTAGAACCATGAGAAAGAACGGGCAATAAAACTCACGGTCACTCTTTTTCATCGCCAGGTTTTGCATCATACACAATTTACATTTTGTAAGGTGCTGCAACTGTTACACCTTCTATATCACATGTATATATTTACTGTACATAATAATACTCAAGCATAATACTTTTGGTTAGCCTCCTCAGAATAGACATGGTGAAACAGGAGCATCCACTTACATTATATATACCTAATAATGCAGGCAATCCGCGAAACTGATCAGAACCATGATGGAAATGATGCAGTTAAATATTAAAATCTCATACCAGCCCGCAAAATCGTCATCGACCAGTCATCGCAAGTAGCACCCGTTCACGAGTATGACGCATGTGCCAGCCATCATCCCTCTCGCCATATTAGAGGGACAGGGATGACCCGACACACGACGCCACCACAAGAAATGACATTTTAGTGAGCATGACGACAACGGTATACGAACCAGCAGTAAGAAACAATCTATTGGTATACTGACCATGACCGCCAATCACCTCCATTTTCCAGATCGTTATTATTAACATAAGTTAGTGGAACGCGTGAAGGAATGCAAATGTAGAAAGAATTTTGTGAAGGTGACAATTGAGCAATGATATGATCAGGGATAAATAATGTTAAACTACATTCAACAAATCAAAAAAATATCCAAATCCTGCAAAAATCATGTGTTCACGAGGCACCTCCACTTAACATGTAAATAAAATAATCGTGTGAGTTAAACAAGCCTAAGCCTATTCCCACGGTGTCTTATCATTTAAAAATTCCTTAATAGTGTAATAACCCCTTTGTAAAAGAAAGTTCCTAATTGTCCGTTTGTATTTGTGCATGGGTAAATTCATTATTTCAAGAGGCAATTTGTTGAAAAATCGTATACCAATCCCCGCAAATGAGTTCTGAACTTTATGTAGACGGTAGTTAGTTCCCACCAGTTTATGCTTATTCCTTGTGTTCACTTTGTGCAAATCACAATTTTTGCGGTATAGAATTAAGTTTTTCTTAATGTACATTAAGTTAGCATATACAACGTGTAACAGAAATAACGCACATCCTCAGACACCCCAATTAGAAAACCTTGTTATTATCATAATGCATGCATTGAAATATTTTTTTTATTAGCCTAAACATTGTTTTTGATTGAAAGTATTAACTTCATTATAAGTAAAATGCGTGGTCACTACAAACCTCCGCACGCACACAATCACACGAAACGTTTGCTGTGGTAAACAAACGACAGCGAAATACGATACGGTCTATCATTTTTTAACATCGTTAGTGGCTATTGTGACTATCTTAATTTAATCATAATAATCATACCTAGTTAGCATTATTGATACATTAGAAATTAAAGTAAAAGGGTTTTGAGAGAATTAAAGAAGAACGGCGTGTTTAAAGTTGTGAATCATGATTTTTTTACAATAAAAGAATAACCAAATGGCTCACAGGCTTATTGTCACTTGTTTGGCGTCCTCTTTTTAAAATGCTGACATCAGGTGTCCACCACCCGGCTTAAATATTCCTTTAGTTCACGAACACAATGTTTCTTTTCACTGTTTCAAAAGCAGCTGATATCTTATTTTAACTCCCCGGCACTTGTTGTCTCGACACAATCAACTAGTGGTTTAATAGGTATGTCCCCACAAAGCAAAAGTCCAGGGGCGTCAAGTCAGGCGACCTTGGAGGCTACTAGACAGGACCGCCGGATATTTTGGTGGTCAATTGTGTGTTATTGTCTTGTATCCGCTGTTATGTTGTATTAATGTGTGCGTTCCTGTACGTGGAACCACTAAACAAATGCATTTAACAAGAAGCCGTTTAAGGTTTATTTTCGTATATTTCGCCTTTTCAAAGCAATGAGTGACTATAATTTACGTAATTTTAGTTATTTTAGAATTAAAAAAAAAATATATAAAAAATGTCAGAAATGGATTCAGTAGCTGATTCTGAACAAAGTACTTTCAAGATGTGCATTAAACTTGTTACATGTTGTATATATTGCGATGCAACTGTCAATATATCTACTTCTTTAAATTTATCACGTAAAGAATCTGTAGCACCTAACTTATAAATTGCACATATGGCCCTCTTTTGAATGATCAAAATAGTCTGTATATCAGCAGCTGTACCCCATAACATTATTCCGTAAGACATTACGCTATGAAAATAACTTAAGTAAACTAGTCTAGCAGTATCTATATCTGTGAATTCCCTAACTTTTCTAACTGCAAACGCTGCAGAACTAAGTTTTACTGCGAGACAGGATATTTGGGCGCCCCACTGAAGCTTACAATCTAAAGTTACACCTAAGAATACGGTTGATTCGACTAGTTGAATTGTTTCCTTATTTAAAATTATATTAGTAGGAACACTTTTGACATTAGGCAAAGAGAATTTAACACATTTGGTTTTGCTTGAGTTGAGTACCAAATTATTTGTCGAAAACCAATCTAATACTTGTGCAAGAGTGTTATTGACGGTATCAAAGTTACTTAAATTACGATCAACTTTAAAAATTAGTGACGTATCGTCGGCAAACAAAACAATATCACATAAATTTTGTACGAAGAACGGCAAGTCATTAATATATATTAAAAAAGAAATGGACCGAGAATAGAGCCCTGTGGAACGCCCATTCCTACTGGCAAACCTAGAGACCTACTCCCATTAACATCTACATACTGAATTCTATCACCAAGGTAGCTGGCAACAAGATTGAGTGCGGTATCTCTAATACCATAAAGTTTCAATTTAAGTAAAAGCGTATTATGTTCCACACAGTCAAAGGCCTTTGATAGGTCACAAAAAACACCAATGGCATCCTTCGAGTTTTCCCAAGCATTAAAAATATGCTTTAACAAAGTTACACCGGCATCAACGGTGGAGCGACCCTTAGTAAAGCCATACTGTTCACTGTGAAATAAATTATTTGTGTGAAAGTGGCTCTCTAGTTGATGCAAAATAATCTTTTCAAAAATTTTACTAATAGCAGGCAAGATAGAAATTGGCCGAAAATTACTAGGGTCGCTCTTTGATCCCTTTTTGAATAATGGTATTACTTTACTGTGTTTCATTAGATCAGGAAATACTCCTGTATCTACGCATCTGTTGAATATTGCAGCTAAATATGGAGCTAAGCTAGAAATAATTTGTCGCACAAGTTTAACAGAAATGCCCCATAAGTCAACAGATTTTTTATTATTGAGCGTCTTGAATCCCTTCAGTATGTCATTGGTGTCAATATATTTAAAATTAAAAAGCACATCACACTCATTCACATTGCCCCTAACCAACATTTCTGCTTTGCTTGGACATGAATCTAGACAGCTGGTTGTGTTCACTGGTATGTTTATGAAGAAATTGTTAAATGTCTGAGCAACATCAGTTTTCCTAGTAATAATTTCACCATTAAATTTTAATTCATAATTGTTATCTACCAATTTAGCTCGACCAGTCTCATTGTTAATAATGCTTCAAGTAGTTTTAATTTTGTTCTTGGATTCTTATATAGTGTAGCTATTGTATAATTTATATTGTGGGTAGTTTTGTCAGTTGTGAGATGTTATAAGTTAAGAACTTGGGATATCATATAATAGAATCGATTCATATGCTAAGAAACAAGCCATATCAATTATATATACATGTGGTGAATATTACAGTGGTAAATATTGAATATATCCATAGTAAGTATACCTAGACTAATAGGTAATAAAAGATATACCTGTGGTCAATATTCCTAAATGAATTATATTGTTGCTAATCCATTGTATTAATGTTATATTTGATATATTGAACTACCCACAACCTTGCTACCCAATATTATAAATATGATATAGTTTGTACTGCTTTTATAAAAAAATACTATTAAAAGAAAGACCAAGACTGGCGGTAAATGTAAATGTATCTTTATCTAAGATACTCGTATATTCTTGTGACAAAACTGAATAAATGAAACTAAGAATTGATAGTTGTCTCTTTTATTTTTCAAACCATTCACAAATATGTCTAATATATATATATATATATATATATATATATATATATATATATATATATATACATCCCCATGTTGATATTGCGTCCTACATGGCGGTTTTTACCGATGATGTAGCGTCCGACTGACTTGTTGCGTCCTGTATACGGACGCAAGATTGACCATCTCTCAAATTCAGCCAGGAGCCATCAAAAGATCAGTACAATGCATGGGTGAAATATTGGCATGGACGTAGTTTTGTCACGAGAATGAATTTCGGCGTATTTTTTAGTTCCGCAGTGAGCTGCGCGAATTTTAGAGGCCGCTACTGAGAGACGTATATTAATGGCGTATATTCATTATTTTGGTTACATACATCATGCCGATAATATTGCTTCCGTAATTCTTATTCAGTATAATAAAAAGTTTTTATCGATTCTAATTAGCGATTTAATTGCGTCCAACAAAACGGCGCAAATACGGAGATGGCTAGCGTGAGGAGGCGGACTTAGTACGCGGGTCGCAACCTGTTAGAGGCCCGCAGCGTAATTTTGTTTACACCGTTTTGACTAGCCAGCCGGGGCGGATGCAAAAACACTTATGGTGTGAAGTGGAAGTAAAATAACCAGCAACATGAAAAGAAGTGCCAGGTTACTTTCATTTGCAAGTAACTTTTATCATAAAGTTCAATTAAAATGAATAATAGGTAATAGGTAAATGAGTATTTTTAAGTAAATAACTTGTAATCAAATTGTAAGCTGAGAGAAAATATTATATTTCTTGAAAATATACCAAGAAATGTAGAGTATGTTTTGTTTACGTAACTCGTACTTCCTTCAATAAAACAATTTTTTGCTGAATTATGTAAAGCTATCAACAAAAGCTTTACATATAATTGACAATAATAAACATAACTATCGAACGATGTAACAAGATTCCTTCTTTAAGTAAAAGAGTGCATTTGTAAGAAAGCCTACTTTTTACCTCAAATTTTTACGCATATTTTACGGTTTTATTTAGTGTTTGTTTGGGTCAAATTTACAACAAAAATATGTCTAGTGTTCTTGATTGACTTGATTTAATCGTGACAAAATTTGTAATTTTATGATTATGGTCTTAATATTGTACTCAATAACTCGGCAAAAATAAAGCTTGATGATATTACCGATACAATTCCTTTCTTCTTGATGCTTCCTTAGTTGGGCCCCTTGATGGCCCTTGGTTACTTCCCTTGATGCCACCTTGGTTATAGGCCGCGCCACACAAGTTAGCGGATGTTAAATAAGCTACAAGCTGCGCAATATCCAATCAACGCGCAGCTTTTTGTGAGGTTCAGTCAGGATTGGATATTGCGCAGCTTGTAGCTAACTTCACATTCACCAACTTGTGTGGCGTGGCCTATACGTCCCTTATTATTTTCTGGTTGCTTCTCTTGATGCCTCCCCCGATATCCACTGGTTGTCTTTATATATTTTTTACTCGTCTAACCTGTTATGATGATCGTGGAGTGAGTGGGTCAGTTGTCGGTGACTAATTATTTTTCATCAAAGATGGCACACAACCGATTTTAATCGTGTACAAAATTCGAATAGTTCACTCGAGTTGATATATACTACTCAAAACAAAATAAGGGCCACTAGGCAACCAGAGCCATTACTGTGATTCAAGAAGGCCGTTCTCATCGTTACGTGGGTTTGCAGTTGGGATTTTCTTGAAGAGCTGTCTAAAATGTATGGAATTGCTTCCAAGAGAATGGCAGTGCTGCCAGGAGACCCGGTTCAGGTAGAGTTCGTGTAACAAAGGCGCACGAGGATCGGTACATCCAACTTAGTGCTCGTCGTGATCGTACAGTTACGGGCCGTAAGTTACAACACCGCCTACGGCTGACAACGGGTATCCGTGTCAGTGATCAAACTATACGTAATCGATTGCACGAAAACCAGCAAATGTCAAGACGACGAGTTGTTCTAATTCCTCTGACCAGGGTTCAACGTGCGAACCGTTTAAGATTCTCGCGTCAGTATTTGAATTGGGGGATTAATCAGTGGGGCAAGGTGCTTTTTACAGACGAATGCAAAATAAAATTTTTCAATGATAATCGGCGTGTTAGGGTGTGGAGACCACGCGGCGAGCGGCTGAACGATGCATTGAGGATGTCATCAGGCCTCAAATGATCCCATTTGCACAGCAAGTGGGGCCTGGATTCATCCTGAAGCAAGACCATGGCCAATTACCATGGCCAGCTAACAGTCCGGATTTAATTCCAATCCAGCAATTGTGGGACCAATTGAAACGAAGGGTTAGAGTGAATGAGCAAGGGGTCTACAGCAGTCGATTGACGCTTTAAAACGTGCCTGGGAGGAGATTCCAGATGAAAAAGTGAGGAATTTGATCCAGAGTATGCACACAAGGCTTCTGGAGTGTATTGCTAAGAGCAGAGGACATACTCGTTACTAAAAAGAAGAAACAAAAGTGACAAGAACAGTATTTTGTATTTTTCCGGTGATTTTTTTTGTTCATGTTTTTCATTCAATATGGCCAATTTCATTATGGACTTAAAAAACAATTCCTGATCATTATTTTAAACAATTGTTAGCCTATAAAATTATAACCAATAACATTATTTTGTAGTTACATAAGTTAAACAATTGTCTTTATTGTTTTCATGGTACAGCAAAAAATCTTAGTGGCCCTTATTTTGTTTTGAGTAGTATAAGTATATATATATATATTTTTTTAATTATTCTTAATTTTTCAAAAACAGCTCAGCTGATTTCGATAAAATTTGAAAGGGACCAACATTGAAGTATGACCTATGAAAAAAAGAACAATTGAAAACGGTTCCTTATTGGCGGAGTAATCCGCGAAATAAATATACAAAAAAACATACACTCGAATTGATAACCTCCTTCTTCAAGTGGATTATAAATCAAATAACTGACTTGCAATATAATTCTTAAACTACTAGTACGATTTAAATGAATGTACCTCGTCATACGATATTCTCTTAGTTAGGTAGTAAACATTCAGACGTCTAGGTTATCCATATGGGCTAAATTGCACCTGGAACCCGACATCCTAAGATCGGAGATAATAACGGCCATAGGGTCGTTAAAAACTAACAAAGCGCCAGGTCTGGATCAAATTACAGCTAAAGTGTTGAAGGCTCTGGGTGAAAAAGGTGTTGACATGCTGCACAACATCTGCAACCACGTATAGTGCAACGGCAAGTGGCCCAAGGCCCATAAAAAAGGTTCGACCAAAAAATGTGATAATTATCGCACACTCGCTTTAATTTGTCACGCAAGCAAAGTCCTGTTAGACATCATAAACAACCGGGTCCGGTATTATCTTGACTGGCAGATCCCGCAAGAACAGGCCGGTTTTGTCAAGGGAAAAGGCACGCGTGTACAAATATTAACCGTCAGGCAAATTGTGGAAAAATGCTATAAGTTCCACACACCTGTCATAATGTGCTTCGTCGACTATAGTAAGGCATTTGACTATGTCAACTGGGACTGTCTATTTTTATTTATTTAGGTTTGCTAACAATTGTAACAGTAATACAAGCAAATATTATAAACATCTTACGATCTAGAGTAACAGTTACATCCAATTATAAGCAAACACCACTTACACTAACAATAACAAATATAAGAAAGTGTAATACTTACTTAGTTAAAAAAAGTACGGATTACGTTCAGTTTTTTTTACATAGCATACCTTTTCATTATACAAAAATTTGCCAAGCATACAGAAATACATTTATAAGAAAGTATTACATTTTATAGTTTTGCGATATTTAGTAAGAGAATCAGCAAATATATCAACATCATGATTGCCGAGGTTAAGTAGCTTGCACATGCGAGGGACAGGAAAGGTAGAGCCTGAAACAGTTTTTCTGGGTGGCGGATAAAGGAGACTGATGTATACTCTAGGATATTTGTATGGCACTCTAAAATTTATTCTATGAAGGAGTTGTGTACAGTCAATTTTGTTGCGGACAAGTTTATATAAGAAAACCAGGTCTAAATATTTTCTTCTCTTTTCAAGTGTTTCCATTCTGTATTTTTTAAGTTTATCCTGATAAGAAACCATTCTTAGGAAACGCGGGGGCGACAAGTGCCACAGAAATCTTTTTTGAATTCTTTTTAGCCTTAAGATATGAACAGCATAATGCGGTCGCCAAACTACACTACAGTATTCTAAATTACTTCTCACAAAACTATTGTATAACAAAAATGTTGTATGAGGCTTGCGAAAATCCTTTCCATTTCTTACAATAAAGCCCAGTGATCTAGATGCTTTCCTAATGATCATTTCCAAATGAGGTACAAAGGTTAACTTTTTGTGTAACAAAACGCAAATCTCTAACGCAATCACATTCATTTAATTCTACGCCGTTGATCGAGTATTTTGATGTTATTTGGTCAATCTCACGAGTAAACTTCATAAACTGACATTTATTTGGATTCAATTGCATACCATTGTTATGACACCATATAGACAACGAATCCAGATCTTTCTGAAGAAGTAGGACCTCATTAAATTACTCTACAGGCTTAAAGATTTTAAGGTCATATGCGAATAGCAGGGCAGGGGTGAAAGCAGTCCGGCAGGTCATTGATAAACATATTAAATAATAATGGCCCTAAGTGTGATCCTTGAGGCACTCCTGAAGTTATGGAGCGTGGGGATGATTTGAAGCCATTCAATACAACCTTGGAGTCACGATAGCTTAAGTATGATTTTATCCACTTGTAGATTGGTTCACCAAATCCGTACATACATAATTTTTCTATGGAGGGTCTTATCAGAACTACCCAGTTCTGATAAGACCCTCCATAGAAAAATTATATACCTCATCACTTGATTGCACTTCTGCAATCTTTATATCACAAGACCCAAAGTGTGGTGAGGTTTGACGGTACAAAATCTAAGCCATTCAGTTTTGAAAAAGGAGTATGGCTGCGTCCTTTCACCCATCCTATTCAATATAAACGGTGAATATATAGTGAGGCGCACTTGCGATAGCTGGGAGGGAGGCATCACCGTTGGTGGACGCAAAATCTGTAATTTGCGTTATGCAGACGACACCGCCTTGCTAGCGTCAGATGACGCCGAGATGATCACCTTACTGGATAGAATGGAGCGCATCAGCAGAGAACTAGGTCTCTCTATAAACAGGTCCAAAACGAAGATCATGGTCATAGATCGCACAGGCAAGCTTGAGCCCACTGGGTCACTAAATTTAGAGACGCTTAACAGCTTTATATACCTGGGTTCAAGCATTAGTAATAATGGTTTTTGTGAATCTGAGGTGCGAAGTAGGATCGGGATGGCAGAAGGAGCCATGGCACTGCTGTCAAAGATATGTCAAGAATATCTCTCTGAAAACCAAGATCAATCTTGTATGCACTCTGGTGTTCTCCATATTCTTGTATGGCGCAGAGACATGGACCTTGAAGAAAGATGACCGTGATCGCACAGATGCTTTCGAGATGTGGTGCTGGAGGAAGATGCTGGACATCTCCTGGACAGCACACCGCACCAACTTATCGATCATACAGGAGCTCAAGATCCAGACGAGGCTTTCCACCATCTGCCTGCGCAGAGTTCTAAAGTACTTCAGGCACATTGCGAGGAATGACAGTGATAACTTGGAAAAGTTAATAATCACTGGCAAAGTGGAAGTAAAAAGACCGAGAGGCAGAAGCCCGATACGTTGGATCGACTAGAATAGATCCGCACGACTCTTAACACCACGGTATCGTGTACCGTGGTGTTAAGATCGTTCGGATCGCTCTCCACTCAGCAGCAGATAGGAATAGATGGCAAGAAGTGGTCCGCAATAGACTGTTTCCACGAGGTGGTCACTACCCTCAGCATTAAGGAAACCGACGCGAGAAGAAGGTTATCCAATCTCGAGTAAATAGGTAGGCAGGTATCTTCTGCGTCAGTGTGCTACAACCTCGACAACATATTTGCTTAACATCAGGCAGTACGTAGTACATCGATATGGTTAGAACAAGAATGCCGACTCAATTATGACTGTAAATAAGCTTTTTTTATCCTGGATAACGCTCGTATTTAATCAGGGTGCACGGCATTGAACCCAAAAAAGTCCAGCATAAAAGCTCAGTCGTTAGTTTTACTTTTACCGAAGCCATTCAGGCCATTTTCAACTCTCTTTAACTTCGTTCTGGATAAAGCTAGACATCTGAACATTTCATTATCAAGAAAAAATCTTTATAATGATAGTAGATTGTAAAACAAGGGAGCAAAATGGTATTTTTACGGCGAGGGCGCTACTTTGAACCACGAGCGAAGCGAAGGATTCTAACGTAGAATCCTGAGCAAAGGAGGGTTCAAAATACATTGCCCGAGGGAAAAATAATTTGCTCTCGAGTCATATACTCTACTTTCTATCCCCTTTCTATGAGAAAATAAATAAGAGACGGTGTTATGTAATTAATGAATATATTTAATAAAATTAGACGTGTGAATATAAGTTAAAACAATTACAAATTCATATTTTCCTCTTTCACTACCCGACGTAGAACTCATTATTTTTGCAAAATTCAATAAAGTATGTACCTACTGATTACGAGAACAGAGTCGTAATTCGCGCGCTGTTTTTTTGTTAGCGCGGGTCACGCCCGTGCAGCCAACACGTACCTGCCAGTTATTTATACAATTTACGTTCGATTTCTATGAATGATATACGTTCCAAATTCAAATCACTTTTCCGCCTGCTAAAAAGTGCTTAACAGAAATGAGCTATTTTGCTCCAACTAAAAGAGGATTAAAGCGACACTTTTCGAATAGAAGGGATGAAAAATATATTACAGAGTTTCATCCAAATCGAACTAGTACTTTAAAAATATTGATTGTCACACTCACTCAACGGTCTTCATAAAATTCTAAGGTATTTCTAGCAGACATAGGTACAAGCTTGTAATTTTGATGATCATTATCATTAAGCCTAAAAAAATAAAAAAAATCCTTAAACCTTTAGGAAAAATTCAAACAAATGTACCTTTTTAATTTTGGTCTAGTTTTCATATTTTAGAATCTACACAAATAAGTTTGTGAACCTTTGTAGTACGTGGATTAGGTATGAATTACTCCACCAAGATAACTGCGGTTTAGAATTCGGAATTCAGTTTATGTCCTTACTAGATTCAAATATTTTTGGCTATCTAGAAGTACTCGTAGGGTAGGATCAGGGTAGGGATCGGGCAAGCACCGGGAAGGGACCGGCGAGGAGCACGGGTGGAGGTGCATAAGTCGGGGCCCGGGGGGTGGGGTTTCAAGGGTGGAGGGCATAGGTTGGGGTTCACAGGTGAGGACACGGGTGGGGGTTCACGGGTGGTACATAAGTGGGGATGCAGTTGCGAACTCATGGGTGGGAGTGCGGGTGGGGGTTCACGGGTGTAGGCACGGGTAGGGGTTCACGGATGAGGACAAGGGTAGGGGTTCACGGATGAGGCCAAGGGTGGGGTACCCGGGTGAGGACACGGATGGGGTACGGATGGAGGTTCACGTTAGGGGGTCACGGTGGGGTGCAGGGTAGAATAACACCCCACGGGGAGAGATGTTTGATAAAGACCGTCACTAGCAAAAAGAAGTGAGATTTCAACGAAAACATTACATGTAAAAAGAACAACAACTTGAGCAACAGTTCTTCAGTGAGATCAAATATGGCAACTAATGGTAGGTACCATTCGAAACGGTCATGACGGCTGGAACACGAGAGTGTACGGTATCGACAAATATATCAGTTTAGGAGGAAGCAGCATTCTCAACACAATATATGGACTATATACCGAAAAAATATTCGGTATCAATATAACCTCTAATGTAGTAGGAAGTCACTTAATTAATGGAATCCTTATATTAAATACAGGAAAATATACGGATCCGATATAAACTTAAATTTAAATGGATGTAGGATAATCTGTAATACACATAGAACATATTCAAAAATATACAGTGCGTCACATTATTTCCATCATGAACGGACGCCAGAAACCAGCGAGAATTATTTGAAATTGAATATCTTCATTTCGTGCTAAATCAAAATTTCTTGTTGATAATTGAATTCACATGACTAAAGTGTACCTATATTCACACAAATAACAATTGAAATCTCATTGACAGTGGTGGACGCTATAAGGTTCGACTTTGAAATGACGCAAGAAGTCTTCCACGATTTAAATATATATATATATATATATAATAACCCTTCTATTACGCGTATATAAGCTCGTTCTTGGAAGCGCATGTAGGCACGTATAAGCGCGCCTTTTGGCATACGCGCATATTGCACGAGCGTTGACGCACTTTTAAGCTCGTATAAGTGCAAGCCGTCAGAATCCATGCTGACACTGACAAGATGTCAATATCATTTCGAGCGAACACGCCGAAATATGCCCGTTTACACCAGTCCGGTTTTTTGAAGCGCGTAAAGTAGCGCGCGTGTAAGATCCAAAAATCGATGCGCTATTAATTTGAAGGTGTATTTGATCGGATAGTTAAACTAATAAATGATTTATAAGAAAGTATTAACGAGGATGTTTTAATTATATATCTGAGTCAGTGCCGACTTATTAATGAGGTCAATGAGGTCAAGTTAGTCTTGTCCCTTTATTCTACGGTGTTTAACTAATATTAAAACTGCTACAATGGTAAATGGATATAATATTATTAATTTATGCCGTGAGTTACTATCTACAATTACATAGTCAACCATTATTTTAAGCAAGACGAAAGTTATGGTTTTTGAAAAGGAGGAATATGTTACGGCTTGTAATGTTATGATCGATGGACAACGACTGGAGCAAGTGAATGATTTTGTATATTTAGGTACGCTGTTTACTAGGTAATATATATAATGGTAAGAATGAAGAAGATATTGAAAAAAGAGTTAATGTAGGTAATAGGGTGAATGGAGCTTTGAAGGCTTTTATAAACAGTCAAAACGTGCCCAAAAAGGCACGATTGGCTGTGCATACAGGGGTGTTAGTACCTACACTTATGTATGGTAGTGAGTTTGGTATGGCAGAATAGACATGAAAGTAGAATAAATGCCGTAGAAATGAGAGCACTGAGAAGTATGTGTGGAGTGTCTTTGAACGACAGAATAAAGAATTGTGTGATAAGAGAGTGTTGTGGGGTAATAGAAGATGTAGTGACAACCATAGAGAAAGGTATGCTAAGATGGTTTGGACACATGGAGAGGATGGATGACGAAAGACTGACCAAGAAGTTATTTAAGTCAAGTGTGAATGGGACAGGAGGGAGAGGAAGACCTAGGCGGACGTTCTCTGACCAGATTGGAGACATCCTAAAAAAAGGACAGGTTAGAAGTACCCTTAATCGAAGAGCATGCATGAGAAATTTGATGGGAGTGCTTGAAGCAAGAGAGATATGTCAGAATCGTTGCAAATGGCGTTCAGTAGTCTCTGCCTACTTCTCCAGGAAACAGGCGTGAGTGTATGTATGTATCTATTTCTGGGCATTATGAATGGCCATAATAGTTATCGTGCCCTAGAGACAAGTAAAACAGGGGTGGTTCACAAATGTAAGGCATGCAAGAAATGTTTAACGGATCTGTCAGCATAAACAAGTACTTCAGTCATTCCTGCTTTTAGCCCAGTGATTTGCCCAGCTGTGCGTTTTCTGTCAGTCGCTCAGTAACGCAAGAACTTTAAACGTACTCTATTCCTTAATACGACTATGCCAATGAAACAGAGTTCTATTCATATACATAAGAATTTCTCTCTACAAAGATATTTAGGCACATCCACATATTATTACCATAGCATTCTTACAAGAACAAACGCGCATATTATGTTATCATCATAACGTAGTATCCTTAACTACATTAACATACATTTTTGCTAACTCATGGAAAACGTATGGTGTAGTGAGTAAAAATCAACACTTCAGTTATAAGTTCGTTGTTTACAGCACGTAGCTAAATCACTCTCGTATCACGCCATAATTATCCAATTATGTATTCATGTGTTAATTAACAAGGTTATTTTTTGGTTGCGGAAGTTTATTTTAGTTGTAATTAACGTTTTAGTTGTGTAATCGTTTTGTTTTTGTAACTATTTAATTTTTGCGGTAAATGTACTGAGGGCGTAATTTGTGTAATGACTGGGGAATACTTAATTGAATCAAAGATATATAGTGACATAAGATAGCTGTTACAAAATATCTAATATTTATAACTAACAGCGACTAAACGTATGTATATTCACATTATTCACATATTTAATTGTTGAATATAAAATATATGCAATTATACAACTTCATTCTATATGCATATTTTTCATTATTTATATATTCTGGACTGTTTCCCCGACGGAGAAGGAAGAGGTAAAATATAACGCCTGTGTTTCACCATTATATTAATGTCTCTAAATATTTTATATACTTATATTAACACGTAACAGTAGTACAGTATCAAAGTCAGTCACAAAGCCCGCAAAATGAGATCCGATTATAATATTGTACTTGTATGAATAGTTGCGCTACCCACTTAACTTAAATTGTATTCTACCTATAAGACAGAGACACCCAGTGATGGACATACCAACTGTCTTCCAGGCAGAGAGTTCTAATCCATTGCGCGCATCACTGACTTTTCGAAGTTATGTTCGTATTAAATTGTTAATTATTGTCGCTTACTTCATGTGTCGCAGAGCACGTCAAGTATTCGGTTTCAGCTGTGATAAAGAACTTTGGCAGTCGTTATGGTGAGTCAGTGCACTTGGTGTGGAGGTCAGGCAGCAGGCACTTCTCTGGTGTCCCAAGAAATCCAAGAAAGGTTTAAAATTATATGACGATTATATTTATATAATTAAACTTCCTGCAAATTACATTGCACAAGGCGGACTTAATGGCTAAAGGCATTTTTTTCCAGTCAACCTTAGCCATTAAGAGACCAGAGATGATCATGGTAGGTGTGTACTACACATAAAGAATAAAATTAAAGAGAAAACGCAACATAATAAATACTTATAATTTAAATATAATACATAAAAGATCCATACATGCATATGAAGAAATACCTATATATACACCTACCTATAAATACTATATGTATTTATATAAGTATTATCATATATACATATATTATATATATAAACATGAAAATTAATATTTTAAAAGATATACTACTAACAGGTGGTGAAATGCTACTGAGAAGCTTCCGACAATTCGCTATACAACAGCTGACGAACTTCACGACGGGAGAGCATTCCAAAGAAGGATGGATTGGATAATGAAAGAAGAATGTACTAAACTAGAAGTGTGAGATGGATAGAGAAGGAGAAGGTTATTAGTAGATCGCAAGTTCTTATCATTGTTGGAGCAGAGATATTGAAAATAAGGTACTTGATATGACGGACCGTTAGGAGAGTGGAGAAAAGAGTATAACGTCGTCAGAGTACGCAAATTTCTTCGCTGGCGAATCGGCAACTATTTTAATTCCTTGTTGACTAGGTCTGCATTCAGATCGAGATAACACGCGTCACCATAGTCATATAGAGAAGATTATAGGTTGCACAAGCATTGCCTTAGTTTTGGATGGCAAAAGAATTTGGAGACGATATAGTGAGCGCAGAACCCCGAATACTTTTTGGCTGACAACTGAAATCTGAGTCTGCCAGTCAAGGTTGCCATCTATGTGTAGACCAAGATTTTTCACAGATTTCGAGAATGGCATAAAACACCCGTTAAAAACTACATGCGATAGGCTTGTCAAATCTATTCTAGTGATCATACGCGGATTTCCCACCACGATAGCTTGGCATTATGTACGATTAACGCAAAGGCCAAATCTGTCAGACCACACTCCTATGGCACGTAAGTCTCGATTAACATCTGCAATTACATCTTACAGCTTGTCCACCCTTGCCTGAGCATAAAGCTGCAAGTCGTCAGCATACAGATGATACGCACACTGAAGTTCGTGAATGATAAGGTTAATGAATAGAGAATAGAAGTGGAGAGATAATTCCGAATTGTGGACCTCAGCGTCCAGATCACACTAATTCAACGATGTCTCATCAATGCGAACTAACTGCTGGCGACCACGAAGATATGAAGAGAACCAATCCCGAGCCTAAGGTGAAATATTAAGGTGGGAAAGTATGGCCAAAAGTTCATCGTGACTGACGGTATTAAAGGCGTTTGAGAAGTCCACCAAAACTAACACAATTACCTAGGTTTTCTCCATGCCCGCCGCCCTAATTTCACTAGTCACCTTAAGTAGAGCGGAAGCAGTACAGTGACTAGGCCGAAATCCAGATTGGAATGGAATAAGGATATTATTGGATAGGATGAATCGGAATAACTGCTTGTGTACGCAAGCCTCTAGGACTTTGGAAAGGAATGGGAGAATGGAAATGAGTCTAAAGTGGTTCAGCATAGTGGGATTTGTCATTTTAAGAAAAAGCCGAACGTAGGCTTTCGCCAGACGGCATATTGTCAAAGACAGTGATAATCATGCAACGACTGATATAATTATCATCGTTCCCAACTGCCCTTGACTTAATGGAGAGGATCGACTTTTAAACGTCATCTAAGTTGACGGGAGTAAAATCAAAAGGATTTATCTTGAGTAGACAGTCTCGTAATGAAGACAATCGTTTGACGTATGGTTAGACGATCCAGAGTATTCGAAGTTATGAAGCTAGAAGTTAAGAATGAAGCTGTGCATAGAGGGGTGTTAGTACCTACTCTTATGTATGGTAGTGATAGTTGGGTATGGCAGAAGAGTCATGAAAGTAGAATAAATGCTGTAGAAGTGAGAGCACTGAGAAGTATGTGTGGTGTTTCTTTGACTGACAGAGTAAAGAATTGTGTGATAAGAGAGTGTTGTGGGGTAAAAGAAGATGTAGTGACAATCATCGAGAAAGGTATGCTAAGATGGTTTGGGCACGTGGATAGGATGGATGACGAAAGATTGGCCAAGCAGATCTATAAGGCAAGTGTGGAAGGGACAGGACGAAGAGGAAGACCTAGGCGGATATTCTTTGACCAGATTGGAGACATCCTGAAAAAGGGCCAGGTCAGAAGTACCTTTAACAGAAGAGCATGCATGAGAAACTTTATGGGCGTGAATGAAGCAAGTGAGGTATGTCAGGATCGTTGCAAATGGCGTTCCGTAGTCTCTGCCTACCCCTCCGGGAAACAGGCGTGAGTCTATGTATGTATGTATGTATGTACAATATCAAGCTAGCAAGCAAAAAACAAGCGCCGCCGGCTACTAGACTTTATTATAAATAAATAATGAAACTAAACTTGGCGTCAATTAATATCTAATTTACAGCTGGTTTAGACACGAACTCGTTAAATATTTACGTCACTAAACTATTCGTTTAAGAACTTTAAGCTACTGAACGAAATAATTGGATTTTTTTGCCCGATGAAATATGGAATATGCTAGAATGCCTATCCATAGCTGCTGGATATATTTGGAAAATAAAAAACGTCAAAATTATGATAAGGATTACACGAGTGAGTCGTTTGAGTATTTTCTTTCAGCAGTAAACATGAGAAAGATATTATCATCATTACTGTGTCTCAGCAGTGTTGTCCCTTTTATTATATTTTGAACTAAAATAGATAGCTCCCATTAGACATAAGACATGAGTCTTGTGTCGCATAGGACTGTACCAAATATTCAAGCAACGGACATAAAGAACACCAGGCTGGGTGTCCACAAAAGTACACCCACAAAATGCTGCTTCAAGGCTTCGGAACAGCAATTTGTTGGTAGATTTTTATTACTGCTATTGTAAGAAACTGCGAATCATGAGGTATTGCGTTCGATTTTACGGGTCGGGCAATAGTGATATTGTTTTTTTTTTGTTAGGAATTATCTAAGAAAAGCTCAGAGTCAACAAATTAGCGGTGTAGCACCTATTATAATTTCACACACCTGAGCACTTTATAGTGCTCAGGAGTGAGAAATTATTATCTATTATTATTATCTGTGGCACAGAGTTTGCTACTCCCTAATCCTATTGAGACTGGCCACCATAGCCGAAATTCGGTCTGAAGGTCGTTGTTATTATTTCTATTACTTGATATATAACTATACTACTTGAACTGTTATTGAAAACAGACGTGTCGAATAGCATTAAATAGTCATCATTAAATAATTAAACAATTTTAATAGTGACCTCAATATACGCGTGAAACAACATTATGCGAACACAACAAAACTTTACTTGTGTTTAACAATGTGTCGATTGTAAGTGAAACTGTATATCAATATAATGGACCATAGTCCTTTCAATCGGAGTAGCAAGACTGCCCGCTCTCCACCTTCGACGCCGGCATCTGAACCAGAACCTCAAGGTAGAGCACAGATGCAAGGCAGCCATGCCTTTGAAGCCATCTCTACCCCAGAAATCCAGTCCTGGATGTCGTCCATTGAGCAGTATCTCAACGAAGTATGCTCTGTAGCATCAGAAGGAAAACTGAACACTGAGCAGAAGATGAAAGTCAGCCATCTCTGTCGAAAAGTGGGCCATAAAGTTTCAATGTTGGTAGTTCAGTACCAGTTCTTGAAGGCGAATGCTATCCATGCCCATACTACAATCAAATCTCAGCAAGACCAACTCGATTTGTCTCAAAGACTACAAGATTTGCAACAATCTATACAAGAGACCTCGAAACCCACCACGAGTACACCGTCTTTCGCTGACATGGTGTAAAAAAAGTGCCCACTATTTCATCCAGCCTACAAGTTTAAGTTCGGTGGCAATTTATCCGAACGACAAGTTGAAATCTAGTGAAGATACTAAATCATTAGTTCAAAAAATCATCTGCCCTGAACAAATGCAACTTCACGTAAAAGGACTACGCAAAACTAGGAACGGGGGCGTGATTATCAGCACTGAGACCAAAGACGACATAGAGAAGGTGAAACAATCAGTACAACTTTCAAACGCAGGCCTTACAATCAATGAGCCACATAAACGGAAGCCTAGAGTTGTGATCGTCGGTGTGCCCTCTGCTATGAAAGAAACGGAAGTTTTTACATGCCTATACCATCAGAATTTAGCTGAGACACTTCAGAATTGCAACATTGAGACCTTTCTTAGTGAAGTTTAGTTGAGTCAGAAATCGGGCCGTAGGGACGCTGATACTTGTAACTTTGTTATAGAAGTATCAGCAGCTATACGCAGGGCACTGATTATCAAAGAAAGAATATTCATTAATTGGTCATCTTGCCCAGTGAAGGATTACACCTTAGTTACTCGCTGTTATAAGTGTCAGCAATATGGTCATGCAGCCAAGTCATGTAGGGAGACACAATGCACTTGCGGACATTGCGGCAGCCAAGGACATACTATAAAGGAGTGCCCAAAGAAAACTGAAGACCCAAAATGCGCAACCTGCCTGCACTTTAAGAAACCCAGCAACCACAATACTGGCGCTAGTGACTGTCCAGCAAGATTAACGGCGGAAAAGAGGTATATCAGCTCATGGAATGGGCTGCAGCGCTATATCTCCGGATCCTTAACCGAGGCTCAGTCAGCACCTGTGTGCGGTGGCAGGGGGAGTCAGTCATAGACCTGTCATGGGCGAATCCTTTGGCTGCGTGCCTTGTGTCGGGCTGGCGTTTTGCGGTGGATGTGGCCACGCTGTCAGACCACCGGCACATTTTCTTTAGCGTGGCCTTCCGCCACCCCCACAGCAGTACCACGCCCACCATTGCCGGTGCACCATGTCGCTGGTCTCTGCGCCACCTGAACTCCGATCTACTTGTGGCTGCTGCCCACGTCGCAATATGGTCGGAAAACACAGCAGAGATCTCGTCCGATCCTGAGTCACAAGCAAACTGGATTCGGAACACAATGACAGCGATTTGTGACGTATCTATGCCTCGGGCCAATCCAAAAAGAAAGGGCTCCCTGTACTGGTGGTCGGCAGACATTGCCCGGCTCCGTACAGAGTACGTCGCAGCCCGCCGCCGCCACCAGCGAACCCGAAGAAGGAGGCGAGCCGTAAATGAGGAGACTGCTGAAGCGCACCAAGCCTACCGAGCCGCCGCAAAAGCGCTACGCACTGCCATTGCGGAAGCTAAGGCTCGGTCTTGGGCCGAGCTCATCGAGGGACTCGACAGGGACCCATGGGGGTGCCCTTATAAGATAGTCATGGGGAAGCTCAGACCCTGGGTCCCTCCTCTGACACAAACTCTGGACCCGGAATTTGTGAGAGGGGTTGTTGAAACCTTATTTCCGACGGTCCAAGATCCTCCGAGTGTTCCGTAACCGTCGGACCATATATGGGACGACCAGTTTGAGGTGTTGGAAGGAGAGTTAGACCGAGCCGTGCGACGGCTCACTACTCGCAACACCGCCCCGGATCCGGATGGTATCCCGGGCAAGGCTTGGGTGTTGGCGCTCGCGGTTTTAGATGACACGATGAGATGGCTTTTTAGCGGTTGCCTTCGTACTGGTGTGTTCCCCACCAGCTGGAAGAAGGCCAATCTTGTCCTGATACTCAAGGAAGGCAGTACCGCAGAGTCTGCCTCGGCATTCCGTCCCATCTGTTTGCTGGACGAGATGGGCAAACTTTTTGAGCGCGTCATCGCTGCCCGCCTCAATGATCACCTAAGTGGTGTAGGTCCCGACCTGTGTGACAATCAGTTTGGCTTCCGGCAGGGCCGTTCGACTTTGGACGCTATTAAGCGCGTCCGCTCCATGTTGGAGTCAACTGTCCGTTGGAGTACGCGCGGCTATCGCACGATTTCTTTTGAGGCACCACGCTTTTGGCGCGTCTCCCACCGTTCGATATCCTGGCGGACGTGGACGCACTAGTCTTCCGTGAGACTCGATTCCGCCAGGAAGGCGGCATGGAGGAAGAGTCGAGCCAGGCGCTCGGGGAGTTTCGACGAAATGCGCTTCAGCGCGCGCTGATTAATTGGCGTACGTGACTCTCAGAGCCGCGGTGCATGCGCCAACGCGTCGTTGGCGCAATACTCCCTGCCTTCGAAGCGTGGATCGAGAGGAGAAGCGGCTGCGTCACGTTTAGGCTGACTCAAATACTCATCACCGGACACGGATGTTTCGGTGAGTATTTGAACCGAATCGGCCGCGAAGCGATGACGGCATGTCACCACTGCGGCAGTGACCTGGACTCTGGCCAGCACACGCTCTCCGAGTGCCCTGCATGGGAATCCGAGCGGCGAGTCTTAAATTCTGTTATCGGAGGGGATCTTTCTCCACCAGCCGTAGTTCAGGCCATGTTGATGGAAGACGTCCGGTGGGACGATGTGGTCTCCTTCTGTGAAGCGGTCATGCTCCAGAAGGAGGCCGCCGAGCGGGTCGCGAGAGAGCCGAATCCGCTCGCAGACGCAGGCGGCGTCGTGGCGGTGGCAATGGCCACTAGCCTAACTCCTTATTGGGGCCGTGGGCAATCAGAGATGGCAATCTGGCTGCCCGACCACGAACGGCCCCGAGAAGACAGCGGTCTCGGATAACCGAGGGACCACTGTACTCGCACAGTACGAGGTAGCGAAGAGAGGGCACTACCAACCTAGCCCTTTCAGAGACTGAGCCCTACTACAGGACAAGCGTTACGGGACCCAGGAGCAGCACACCTGCGTTCCCTGAGTCCCATTCTTTTGACCGTTGATGCGGCTATCGTGGTGGTTTTAGTCGGTAAACCTGTGTCCGTGGAGTCCGACATACCCTCTCTGCCTGCCGCGCGGAGAGGCACTCGCAAAAGAGTTTCCCCACGTAAAAAAAAAAATATCAGCTCAATTGATTATGGTGGTGCCTAAGAGCGTCGTTTATCCAAATAATTTGCATATTCTTTTATATTTAAATTTATCATCTTAACCTGCTTTATTTTATTTTTATTAAGCTATTAATGTTTAATTTACTAATTTTATAAACTTAACAGCATCTCATTAGAATATTGACCCACTAACATAAAACTGTAAAATCATATAGTTCGATAAAATGTGTGCGCATTCTAGTTTAAGTTATGTACCTAAGAAAAAGTAAATAATAAAGGCAAAATGCAACTATTAATAACATTGACATCACTCGCGATTCTGCTGACCCACAGTTTTTGTTACTTCAGTAAAATGTTCGACACGCATTTATATAATATTGTATAATACATGAGCATCTTAATTATATATAGCTATTATTTAATTTTAAGTTTAATACTGATTATTTTGTTTTTTTGCTAAATATGTAATATTATTGGTGTATTTTAAAATACAAATTTCAAATTTGTAAAGAGAGACCTAACCGCCTGTGATACAGTTTATAACTAGTACAGGGGTATGGTGTTCTTTCCAATCGATTGAAATTCATAGCATTAAGAGTAATATTATATTAGAATACTATTGTTTGACTTAATGCTTTCTGTAATTCTGTGAATAAAAAAATTATTATTATTATTATTATATTCAAAAGATAATTTTTATTTCAACCAACATTTCAAAAGATACGACGAATCTTCTATGTTGGCAAAATTGTAAAACTCTGCATATTTTATGCCAACGAATGCCAGCCTTACTTAAAAACCGGAGTGGTTTTTTCATATCGATGCCTTCCGGCCAAAAGGGGGTAAGCGACATTTTTTGCCAAATCGACTTATATATATGGTTAGAATCGGCTTTTTTTTCTGCGTGTAATGGTCTTAGTTTTGTGGCTCTAGGACAAACTTTTTGTCGCTTAGGCGGTAAAGGAATTGAGGTTCTAACACAAAGTTTTTCGTCATAAACGACAGTTATTTTTGGTGTATTTTGTATTATGGTGGTTGGATAAAAATTATATTTCAAAACTGTGAGATAAGCATTTTTGGCTTTGAATATATTTTTCTTTACTTGAACGTTAAGTAGTTTGAGCTGTAAATACTTTTTTGTAAAAAATACATTAGTCAAATTTTACTTGAATCTTTGTGTACGAAACTTTCGGTTAGGATATTAGGGCAGTTCCTTTGGATAAAATATATGTCATTTATTACATTTAGGTCTCATTTCCGTGACTTTATTTGGCGTTTATTTTGATTTTCCCTAGTCACCAAATCAATCATCGAAGGCGCTTAGGATAATTCATCCAAACGAATGTCGCCTTACATTGTCGCTTACTTACCCTTTTTTTTCCCTCCCCAAAAAAAAGTCTGGTATGGTGGTTAGATAACAAGGTAAATCAAAGGTTTGGCGGTTAGCTTACAGAAGAATGACAAACAGCGTCGGTTATCTCACTCTTTCGTTCGAAAAAAATGTCGTTAGCGTTGCACAGCGAACCTTCACCGCGGGCATAAGCACCTCCGTGCTTGCGAGTCCGTTTGGCGCGAAGTTTTTCGAAGGAAATAAAACGGTAAGATTATTTTAATAGACTTTTATATTCATCTATAATTGTGTATTCTAATTACTTATTTTAAGTTTTATAGGTAAGATGTCATTATTTTGCTATCTTGTTCAGACAATACTGAATGGTTAAATAAGTACCTACAGAGTTTTTGTTGGCTGGCCTGACTTAGGATCATATTCAAGGGTTCGAATCCCAGGTTGGCCCACAAGGAATTATTGGATTTTTCGATGAATTCTCAGTAACAGTCAAGAGTTAATCCTGCGACTGATATGACTCTGTTGTCTCGAATTGCTTATGGGACTATGAGAGTGAGAGAATAAAAACTGCACGTTTGTTTTGCACATATATTAGCGTGGTCCCTCTTTTGCAAATTGTTATTCTGCCTCAAGATTTGTCACCGTGACTGATTTAACATGTGTCATCACCATCGTTTTATCGATTGAGTGAATGGATGAGTGAGTGCGAATGAATGGATACACGGCAAAAGCGATAGTAAGAACCCTCTTTTTGGAGTGGCTGAAGGCCGCCACGGTGTCCTCACCTTCCGTCTGACGCATGTCTTCATCGGACATGGTTGTTTTGGGTAGTTTCTTTGCTGTGAAGGACTCCCCCGACTACGAACGCACAGTGGTACATGATGTATGGGGCAGCGGAAATAATTGTGAAGGTTGTCTATTCCTTTAGAAAGTAGTAAAACAAAATATTTTTCATCGATATTTGGTTATGTAATAATAATATATATGTTTCGTTAAGATTTGCTATTTCACTTTCCATTCTCGCAATTTCGTTGTTACTGACGTCTGTAGTTTCTTTCATGAACTGAAACTGCACTGGTCTACAGTACCTGGTTGAAGAAGGAGATTCATTCTTCCAATACACCGAAGATTGTTTTCGTTGGTATTTGAGACGGAGAGGTAGATCCTCTCTATGTTGTTAGAAACAAGTTAGTGTCTGTGGCACCATCTTAATGTGCGTAATAATGAGTTAATTAACTAATATGGCTAAAAAATGGAGATTCGCAGGTATTCGCAGCTGGAAGTGATTTAATAATTATCTACACAAATGTGCCTATTATTTGAATTATAAGAGAAACCACCGGAAGCCGCCGCAACCTAGATATGGCCGTTTAAACTAAGAATTTAACTTAAAAACAAGCTTTCTTCTCTCATTATCCTGCACTCATACTAATCACTTTATTGACAATACTAATTATCTAGTAGATTTTCTTAGACGTGTAGTATTACAGAAAATTTAAGTATATTTAAAAAAACACCACAAACTGGAACATACAACCTACTAACTTAGGGCTTTTTTCAAGTGAAAATTCAATATCCTTTTAACTTCAACTTTCTAATTTTATTAAACTAACTAGAGGACGCCAGCAGCTACGCCTGCATTTCTTTTTAATTTACCCGTTTTGGCCGTTCCCGTGGGAATTTCGGGAAATCCTTTCTTAGTACACCCCTACGGTCCCCAAGGAACATACATGCCAAATTTCAGCTTCCTGCGCCCAATAGTTTCGGCTGTAGCGTGTCTGTCAGTCAGTCAGTAACGCAAGGATTTTATATATTAAGATAAGATAACGCAATAAAAATAAAATTATTATGTGTTTGTGTTTATTTAGGCTTGTAGTATCCAATACTGGTATGACATATTCGAATAGTCATACTTTGCAAAATTGAATTTTTTCTGCTCATTGACCACCGTGGGACGTCGCGAGGCGATTTACGACAACTGTAGACGCGGACATGCGGACGACGAGGACCAAACGCCTGCCGTCATACCTAAAAGTGGTCCTTAGGTACGACATTTATATTTTTTTGTCATACCTAGAATGTCAGCATGAATGTATAATGCAAGGCTAAATTACAATGAGTAACAATTGTTTTGTTTATTTTTCTAAACTAAAGACTGATTGAGCACAATTTCTCTTTTTTTTAATTCATACCTTAGTCGGTTAGCCAGTTTAAAAACTTATAAAAGTCTAATATATGTATGTAAGTATGTATGTATAATTTTATAAGAATTAATCACAATGTGCTTTCGCGTTGTATAAAAGAGCTAATAGTATTTTTATAGATAATTAACTTATAACAATTTCCTTGTTCTTTTGCCATTAACCAATAGCCGGTTATGTCATATTGGCTCCACTTGATGAACAGAAAAAGCACAGATATGCTCTTTTTCTTCAACAGAAATAAAATAAATGGTGCAGTTAAATCATTTGGGTTGGAACTCATTAATTGGGTTGTTTTCATTTACGACGTTTTTTCCTGTTAGTATAATAAGGACCATTTGAGGGTAAGCGACAGTAAATAGTGTTAGGAGTGTGATTTGTTTTAATTAACAATGTCATTTCGTAGAGACCTAATCAAAAACTATATGGTTAAATTTTGAAACTTTTGGAACGTACAGAAAATTTTCTATGATTTTTTTTCACTTATTTTGAACTTTAAACTACTCTCCTGTAAAGTTTGTTAAGTGGCGGTTAGCCTCTTTTGGCCGTAAGGCATCGATATTTTTTTCCATCAGCAGAAAAATAAAGAGTTGGCTTAACGTTGTGTTATTCCCCGACGATTTCAAGACAGGAGACAATAAGGAATTTTTAATAGAGTTGTTCTAAATATCTGGGGCAGTGCGAGGGTAAACCAAAAAGGTTCTTTGTTATTTACCGTACAATTACATAAAGTGATTTTTATAAATCGATGAGCTCGCTTATGAAGACAGAATATTATGATAAAACAACGTGTTTTTTTATCATTTATTACAAGGGTTTGTCACTTAGCGACCATATCAAAAAAATAAATTTCATTTTCCAAAAAATTCAATCACTTAATTAATTAAGTGATTAATTTTTTTGGAAAATAAACCTAAATCAGCTAAATCCACGAGTTTATACAAGCTAGTAATGAAAACAACTGTGTAAGAATGCATTTCTTACACAGTTGCGTAGTTTTCATTCCACGACATATCATCAAACGACCAGACAGTAAACCATACTATCTAATAAAGTCCTCCCATCTTCCTGTATAAAATGAATTGTAGAAGTTTGGACCTTTAAACCCGCTTGGTGTATATCTGCATAATATGTAACGTAATTTTCACCTACTTAAATACGTCGAGATGATTGAGGTGAAACGTCGTACACTTATTAAGGACCGTTGACAAAACAATTATTTGAGAAGAAGGAATAAAATACAAAAACAAATAGTCTATTTAGTGAAAATAGAAATTGCTTTTTTTCTACTTAGAGATTAAATAATTTTTACTCAGCGTTGAACTGATTAAATCAAATAGCGTCACATTTATTTTTATAGAATGTGTAAAACCTCAAGCGATATGCAATGAGTTTTCGAGACTCCGCATATAATATATAATGTTATCATTTAATTTGACGTTCAGAGCCACGTTCTCGTTCGAAATTCTAGAACAAGTTTCAAAACTATGAGCTCAAAGATATGTGCTAACTTTTGGTGTGAGCTTCTGAGCAACCGTTGTTTCATCGTCTTGGAAATAGAAAACTGCTTTCAAATGTATGTACTATTTTCATTGGGTGGTAAATTCAAGTAGAATTTATCACCTAATGAGAATGAAACCTTTACACAAAATTCTACCGATACTGATTGACTGACAGACAATGGACAGCCAAAGTAAAATTATTGTGCGCAAGTAGCTGAAATTTGAGCTTGGGGACCGTAGATGTACACTTAGAAGAAATTGTCTGAAATTCCAATGGGATCGGCAATAAACGATTAAATAAAATAAAAAAAAAACGAGTGTAGCTGCTCACATCCTCTAGTTTTTATAAGGCATGGCGAACATTTTAATTATTGTTCATCTGTTTTTTTATTCCCAGTTTCTGTTAACAGATCCGACAGCCAGGTACAGATCGGTTCATGAAAGTTGACCACAAATGGCGGCCGTCGCGCATATGTATATTCGTGCACCAATGGCGTGGCTCCGTTCTTGACGCATTCCAAAGAGTATAAATATACTACGGAAAAAGAGTGCCCTCTTGAGGCATATTGTAGCAAACATTTTTGACTTTGACAGGCGACAATGCGCTATCTTGTTTTTGGGGTAAACATCACTGTATACCTACACGTACCTATACATATTGATTTACTAGCTTTCGCCCGCGGCTTCGCCCGCATGAAATTTTTATAAATAGTAGCCTTTGTACTTCCCCAGGTTTCAGACTATCCGTATCAAATTTCATCACAAACGGAACTGCACATTAGCCGTGTAGCATACATATAAACAGATAATACTTAAAATTACTTTTATTTTCATAGTCGTCAAACTTCAGGTAAAGATTAGTATGTATACTCCATTTGGTTAGGTATTTAACTAAAGGTAAACAATCTTGATGTGACTTTTTTTATCAAAAATCTGTTTAAAAATAAAATGCTGCTAAAGGTCAATGTAAAAACAACAACAATGATTTCTAAATCAATTGAACCCTTGGTTTAAGCAGTACCTAGTCTATTTGTTTAATATGTGGTAATTTAAAAAGTCACATCAAGATTGTTTATCTTACTCTCTTATTAGTACCTAACCAAATCGAGTATATATATATTAAAGTTATTGAAGAGCTTGTGTATCTACTGAATAAAATATCAGCAAAAATAAAAACTGATAGCATTACCACAAAGTATATAATCAGACCGCCCCTCCGCCCCGCTGCGCTTAAGCGCGCCAACTCATAGTAAGCACTTTTAATGACAATTATATCGTGATAACTTTTAAACTATTCGTCCAAACTACTGAAAAGACAAAGTTCATCTACATTAAATACTGATGGCAAAAATCTATCAATTTTGAAAACAATTTGATAACTACTCTGGAATGAGCTTTGTAAAATACATATATTTTTTATGTTATACTGTTTTAGAAACTTTTAAACACTCGCGTTGCATGTTTAAGAATATATATCTATACGGGAATTAACGCGAACATGCATTAGGTATTTACATACCTTATTTTTGCTTGACGTTTCGAGACGGTTGCACGTCCCGTAGTCGCAAGCTGACTGGTGTAGCGATGTCACGTCTCCGAGTGCGAGGTAGAAGATTCTATTTCTACCCCCGCGTTGTTGATTTTCGAGGTGCCGGCGCAAAACACACTAACCGTATCTGTATTTTGAACATTCGCCGACTGCGCATTAAAGTAGGGTGTTGTTAACCGGATCACTGGATTCCACGCCGATGACAATTTGAAGCCCTCTTCCCGATTGAAATTTTTATGTCTTCTGATTTCGATCGCTTCACGCACAACTCTTGGGTAAAAGTGGCGTTCCGTGGAGAGGACTTGTGGACGATGAAATTCAATCCAGTGATTGGTGCCCGATTGAAGTAAATGTTCCGCAATCGCCGATTTGTTCGTTTGACGGTTCTTTACAGCTGCGATGTGCTCCTTTATACGTTCAGCGATGGTCCGCTTCGTTTGCCCTATGTAAGAGCTTCCGCAGCTGCAGTTGATTTTATAGACACCTGGGGTTTGTAGCGGTAGAACATCCTTTGGTGTGCCCACCATGTTGTATACTTTGGCCCCTGGTATAAATACGGTCGGAATGGAGTAGTTTTTTTAATTTGCTCCTATTTTATCCGTAACACTTCTAATGTAGGGCATGTAGGTAGGTTGTCTATTTACCGCCGGATGTTTATCTCGCTTGATAGGCCGCGTCATTCGACGTTGTATCTGGTATCCGTTCTTCCTAAGTACCTCCTGAACATGGTCTAGCTCTAGCTTCAAATGCTCAGGGTCACAGAGGTCGTGTGCTCTGTTTTTTAGTGACGTCACAACGGATTGCAGTTGTCGAGGATGGTGGTGCGATGTGGCGTGCAGGTATCTATCTGTGTGTGTAGGTTTCCATGTAATCTGCCATTCTGTGGCGGCAGCCATCTTGGATTTTTCATAGTGAACCCTATTCTACCAATCAAGCCCTTTCATTCGATACCCATATTGAGGTATTTGTGGAAAATATGTAATCCGCCATTTTGCGGCGACAGCCATCTTTGATAACTTTAATTTTCATAGTGAGCCCTGTTCTACGAATCGCGCCCTTTCATTTGATACCCATATTGAGGTATTTGTGGAAAATAAGTTATCCACCATTTTGAGGCGGCGACCATCTAGGATTTTTCATAGTGAGCTCTATTCTACCAATCAAGCCTTTTCATTTGATACCCATATTGAGGTTTTTGTGAAATAATATAATAATTCTGCCGTCCTTTAACTAGAACCCCGTTAACCCTCAAATGGTCGATTTTGAGTTTTGAATGCAAAGTAATACAGTTTTAAATTCTCTATCTTTCTGTCTAGAAAACATATCTCTATCACTAACGGTTATAGAGATATTAAAACATGATTTACCGTTAAATGACAAAATATGCAACAAATGCTAGACTAAAAAGTGACTATACCACGCTTCTTAGCTTAATGCACGTTAAAGTACCTTAGTTTGAAAATTCGCCTAATATTTTTTTCATTTTTTATAAGCTTAAACTACGTTAATTGAATATTCTTGACTACAAATACACTAAGAGCCTATAACTTGTTTATAGATAAGGATCAATTTTGATAAAACAGAAATAAAAACAATGCTATAAACTATTTATGATGAAAACCTTATCGTAATTCGTTAAAAAAAGCGTTATTTACTTCTAACATGGAATTTGTTCAAAAAAATACTAGTGATTCTTAACTTAATAACTGCTAGCCCACGTTCCCTAACTAGAAACACGTTATCCGTTTCTCACTCTTCATTAATTCCGGGAGTGTGCGGGGATGCCATATGCGTGCGAAGATGGGATATGCGCACAGGGAGGTTTGCTATTCCGCTCGGAGAGCTTATAGCGTGCAATCGTGAGTCATCGCATCGTGTTCCCGCTAATACTCAAATATGTCGGGGAACATTAAGAGGTAAAAATTTGAAATTTTTCGTATATTCTTAGTATATAAAATCCTTGCGTTACTGACTGACTGACAGACACGCTACAGCCGAAACTATTGGGTGCAGGAAGCTGAAATTTGGCATGTATGTTCCTTGGGGACCGTAGAGGTGTACTAAGAAAGGATTTCCCGAAATTGCCACGGGATCGGCTAAAACGGGTAAATTTATAAAAATTCAGGCGTAGCTGCTGGCGTCCTCTAGTACTTTATAAACATTATCTTCCTTAATATCTCTACCAAGTTTGAGAGAAGAATAGCAGACCAACAAATTAGTCATATTTAAAAAAAAAATATGACTGCCTTGTTGGTTTGCTATTATCCCTCAGACTAACTAGGAGGAGTGACTACCTTTGAAGGGCAGGAACTGGATGAGAGTAGCTTCGGATCCACCATTGCAGTCAGTCAACCGTAAGATGGTGGTCAAACAACCCAAAGTAAGGCGAAAGTAAAAGGCAAGATACTATATAGGCAGCAGCATTAAGTATCAAAGACTTCCGCCACTACGATCGCCAATCCGTCGCCAAGCGTGGCGAACAAAGCAAAATCTCCAAAAATTAGCCACATACGAAAACGGCCTCTATTCCCCGGCGGCCCCACTATTTCTGACTCAAATAGCGGCCATTGTAACGCGGGGCAAGGAGTACGATAAACCTCCGGCAGAGATTTGTCGCAATATTTCATTTATTTCATTTCATTCATCACACTCCGATGAGGATGTAGAAGCTATGTATGAGGACATATCTCGGGCTATACATAGCTTCAAAACCCATTACACCGTTGTCATGGGAGATTTTAACGCGAAACTAGGCAAACGAGCGATGATGAGCTGAGGGTGGAGCAATTTGGATATGGACACCGGAACTCGCGGGGCTACTTGCTGGCTAGCTTCATGGAGAAGGAAGGACTCTTCATGATGAATTCCTTTTTCGAAAAGCTAGAATGCCGCAAGTGGACCTGGATAAGTCCAGATGGTGGCACTAAAAATGAAATTGACTTTATCATGTCAATGAAGAGGTTAATATTTAATGATGTCTCTGTGATCAGTCCGCATAAAGCTGGCCGCGGTCACCGAATGGTAAGAGGCAAATTGAATATTAGTCCCAGCCTCGAACGGCCGAGATTGATGAAGTCTACGCTCCTACCAGCGCCAGTTCAAATCTAAAACCTCGAGAGCTTTCAGCACGAGCTGCAAAACCGCTTCGAATGCCTGGGAGAATGCGGAGATGTTGACGACTTTAGTGACAGATTAGTGAATGCTGTCCATACAACAGGCTTAAAGTTCTTAAAGCCCATGACGATTAAGAGAGCCCATAAAATCTCTGGTCCGATCCTCGAGCGTATACAGGAAAGGCGTAAGATGCTTCTGCATGCCTCCGACGATAATTATGCCAAAAAATCGGCAATTTAATAAACAGATCTCTAAGTCTCTGATTCGCGATCTTCGCCAATACAACACTAAGTGTGTTCAAGACGAATGGTGACAGAATTATGTCGTCCAGACTGAGGTCTCCATTCGTCTTCAGCCTTGTCAGCTGACCTGCCCGATATTTAGAATATCTCTTTTGAACACTTTGGAACCATAATCTGCTCGATTGCTTCTTAAATACGCTTAGTCTTGTATTTGCGAAGATCGCGAATCAGAGACTTAGAGATCTGTTTATTAAGCTGAGGCTCCTGGAAGAGATTGAACTGAAAAACTATACACAACTACACGACCACCTGTTATTACTCCAGTCACTGACCCTAGAGCTGGATTGACCCGACACTATACCGATGATATCCCGGCCATGACATCCCGTCAGCATGCACGGGATAAGAGTGGCCCTAAATCAACTCAAAACCAACAAGGCACCGGGTGATGATGGAATTACGTAAGAGCTTTTGAAAGCTGTCGGTGCACCTGCCGTGGAAAATCTTCGAAAGTTATTAGATTCTGTCATACTCGAGGGCAAAACACAGGCATGGTATGTGGTAGTGGTTTTCGTCAAAAAAGGCGATAAAACCCTTTTGAGGAACTAAAGACCGATCTCACTCCTGAGTCACGTCTATAAGTTGTTTTCAGGGGTCGTCACAAATCATCTCGAGACCAAGCTAGACGACTTCCAGCCTCCCGTACAAGCGGGTTTCCGTAAAGGCTATAGTATTGTAGACCACATACATATGCTGCGGCAGGTTAAGTCTGAGGATTACAACCAGCCTCTATACTTGGCGTTTGTGAACTATGAGCAAGCCTTCGATTCGATCGAAACCTGGGCGGTACTGCAGTCTCACCAACTGTGCCATCGACGACTATCGATACGTTGAAGTGCCGAAGTGTTTGTTCGAAAACGCCACCATGTCAGTCCGCCTCCAGGACCAGAGTTTAAAACCTATTCAACTATAACGAGGGGTGAGGCAGGGAGATGTTACATACATAATACATAACGTCACGCCTTTTATCCCCGAAGGGGTAGGCAGAGGTGTATTTATACCCCCAATTTTCGCCAGATATACTTTAGTCCCTCGTAATAAAGGGCGAGCTTATTGCCGTACCGGGCACATTTCCAGACTCCGTGCTGCTACTGAGAATTTCGTGACAGAAAAACCCAATAATACTGCCCGACCCAGGAATCGAACCCGGGACCTCCCGATCCCACGCGAACATTTATGCCGCGAGACCAACGAGGCAGTCGTATAGGGTTTGATGTCGAGTTTTCCATCTCTACGCAAAGATAGTATTTGCATCGTGTTATCCCTTAGTCGCCTCTTACGACACCCACAGGAAGATAGGGGGTGGTGACACTTGTATTCTATGCCGTCAACCACACGGCTATCAACCACACGGCTATATTATATATAGATGTTATATCGCCGAAACGATTTGCTGATTATATCGTAGTCATGGCTCAGACCATGGAAGACCTCAGAACAATGCTCAATGGCATCCGTAGAGTTTCCCAACAAGTGAGTCTTAAGATGAACATGGACAAGACGAAAATCACGTCTGACAAGTCCATGTCGTACCTGCTCCTATTCAGGTTGGGAACTCTACACTTGAAGTTGTTAACAAGTACGTATAACTGGGAAAATGATCCGATTGGGTACGCCCAACTTCGAGAAAGAGGTCATTCATCGAATCTAATACGGTTGGGAGGCGTTCGGGAAGTCACGGCATATCTTCACGTCTGATATACCGCAGTGTCTCAACACAAAAGTCCTTGGCCAGTGTATGTTGCAAGTGATGATTTATGGAGCCGATACGTGGTCACTTACTTTGGGCCTTATCCGGAAGGTCCGGGTTACTCAGAGGGCAGTGGAAAGAGCTATGCTCGGTGTTTCCTTCATCATATCAGCCAAACGACGTCCACTGCTGGACATAGGCCTCCCCCAAGGTTCTCCACACAGACCGGTCTTGAGCCGCCCGCATCCAACCGCCTTCCGCGATCTTGACGAGGTCGTCGGTCCACCTTGCGGGGGCCTACCTCTGCTGCGTCGTCCGGTACGTGGCCGCTACTCCAGAACCTTTCTGCCCCAACGGCCATCGGTTCTTCGAGCTATGTGCCCTGCCCACTGCCACTTCAGCTTGGCTATCCGGAGAGCTATGTCGGCGACTTTGGTTCTACTGCGGATCTCCTCATTTCTGATTCGATCTCGCAGGGAAACTCCAAGCATAGCTCTCTCCATCGCCCTCTGAGTGACCTTGAGCCTTCTGATAAGGCCCATAGTGTGCGACCACGTCTCTGATCCGTAAATCATCACTGGCAACACACACTGGTCAAAGACTTTCGTCTTGAGACACTGCGGGATATCGGACGAGAAGATATGTCGTAGCTTCCCGACCGAGTTGGATTCGACGATTGACCTCCTTTTCGAAGTTGGACCTACCTAATTGGACTACTTGTCCCAGGTAGGTATACTTGTCGACAACTTCGAGCGTAGAGTTCCCAACCTGAATAGGAGCAGGTACAACATGGACGTTCGACATGATTTTCGTCTTGTCCATGTTCATCTTAAGGCCTACTTGTTGAGAGACTCTACAGAGGCCATCGAGCATTGTGCCTAGGTCTTCCATGGTCTCAGCCATGACTACGATATCGTCTGCGAATCGAAGGTGAGTGATGTACTCGCCGTTGATGTTGATGCCAAGCCCATTCCAGTCCAGAAGCTTGAAAACATTCTCCAGCGCAGTGGTAAACAGTTTCGGGGATATGACATCCCCCTGTCTCAGCCCTCGCTGGAGTTGAATAGGTTTCGAACTCTGGTCCTGGAGGCGGACTGACATAGTGGCGTTTTCATACAAACACTTCAGCACTTCGATATATCGGTATTCAATCCGGCACCGTTGCACAGTGGTTCCGTAGTAGGTCATACGGTACCAATCACGATGTTTGAATTACAAGACGATACCTCACTTAATTACTCACTATTTATCACACTATATGTCTATGTATACAAATAATTTCATTTTGTTTTTTCCTACTTATAGTTTTGTGCATCTAAAGTGAACGCATTACGAGTCCGTTTGTTAGCATAATTAGCGCGTGATATTAAGTCTTTTTAGTGACACTTGTTTTTAAAGAATAAATTGTTTGTGACTGGATATTTTACAATGGATATTCAAGTTGAAGGTATGTAAAGTGTATTTCAAGCATTTTCTTTCATTTTAATTCATGTGTTATTTTTTTTAATCGGTGCTACGCCAATGAAATTAAAAGATTCTTTTTTTGTTTTACTTATCTATGTCGAAGCTTTAAACTACTTTCTGACCATAACCTACAAAAGCAGTTTTATATAAAGACATTAAAAAACACTATATTTTAAATTTAAAAGAAAATTGACTGCGATAAGCTGCGATAGTAGGTGTCACCTAGCATCTACGCCAGGTGTTAAAGGTGTCTACGAGATATCATTATTCTAAAATCCACACTATACCATTTGTATTTTGTTTTAGGTACAACATTTAAGTGTTCTTTTACAAGAATGCTTGTAGCTCGACACTTGGCTGTCTATTAAGAAGACTACTTCTGAAGCAGACAGATGTCGTCAAGTTTTGAATAGTCTGGCGCAGTTGCTGCCAGATATCGAAAATATTGTTACAAAATACTTGGAATTTAGAATAACTCTGCTTTGTTAACTATCGGTGAGCTCTCGGAAAAGGCCGCTGAATCGTGTAATAAATTAATTAAACGATTTAGGCGTGATTATACAAGAAAAATGTCTCGACTTGTCACGAACACCGATCTCATGCACAGACTTCTTTTTAATTTGGATCCATACCTTTCTAGTTTAAGGAAATTACCACTAAAGAAGAAGTCTGCTCTATCAGCTGACCTGTTAAATTTATTGTCCTTTTAAATCTGTGCCATTTTATAAGTAGTTTAGAAAACTTTAGATTGTAATTATTTGACTTGCTTAGATTTGTTCAGTGTGGCTATAAAACTATTTAATTGTAATTATTTGATGAATATTTGTGTTTGTCATTGGTAAGAGTTTAGTTAAGTGGTATTATTGTAATAGTAATTTATGCCAATTAAGTTTCAGAGTAGCTGTACCCACCTTTCTCAATTATTTTACTTTGTACAAGAAATAGCTGAGTTTTATATTGAATGAATTATTATTATTCTGATATAATCTGTTTTATTTCTACTAATCTTTACCTCAGTTAATAAAAAAATACTATAATACCATGCATTACTATGCATTTCAATAGCCATTCGTTGCGTGAAACCTCTATGACCGCCCTTCTTAGAGCGCAGAACCACTGTGCGTTGGAGAGACTGTAGCACCGCCCAGGTTTCGATCGAATCGAAGGCTTTCTCATAGTCCACAAACGTTAAGCATAGGGGCTGGTTATACCTCCTCTCGGACTTCTGTATAACCTGCCGCAGCATATGTATGTGGTCTATGGTATTATAGCCTTTACGGAAACCGGCTTGTTCGGGAGGCTGGAAGTCGTCTAGCTTGCTCTCGAGACGATTCGTGATGACCCTCGAAAACAGCTTGTTTCACAGCTTGTCGGTGTTTCCTTGCGAGATCGAAAAAGAAATTAGGAGATCCGCAGGAGAACCAAAGTCACCGACATAGTTCTCCAAATAGCCAGGCTAAAGTGGCAATGGGCAGGGCAAATAGTTCAAAGACCCGATGGCCGTTGGGGCAGGAGGGTTCTGGAGTGGCGACCACGCACCGGACGCCGCAGCAGGAGTAGGCCTCCCACAAGGTGGGCCGACGATGTGTATAAGATTGCGGGAAGTGGTTGGGTGCGGACGGCTCGAAATTGAGTCTGTGTGGAGAACCTTGGGGGAGACTTATGTCCAGCAGTGGACGTCTCTAGCCTGAGATGATGATGGCTATGTGATTGAAAATATTATTACTGTCTATTATACGCAAATATAATATATTAAATAGCTACTACGGAAATAGGGCCTTAAAATATACTTTTTTAGCTATTAATTGCTTACTAAGATTAGAAAAATAATCAAGGCTGTGCATATAAATTTTACAAATTGCTGTATATGTCGGCGCGATAAGGAAGTAGGCTGTTTGCAAACGAACACAAGTGCAGCGATACGTCATTTCCGCCACTACCGCTCCGTGAGTCAGGCGAGAGGTGGGGACGGGTCTTTATAACGACATGCGCCGTGTAGAGGGGATCATTCCGGTCGAGGCGGTCTTCCCGTCAACACCTCTAGTAAAAGTGAATACGGTCACACCTGAGTCACAGTTGTAAGTGTAATATTGATAATTATAGTTATTATTGCATAATCAGTGAAGTGTAAAGTGATTTGTGATTGCTAATAAATCTCGTATTCCACGTGAAACATTGAAGTTTACTTTGAAGCCATGTCCGAACGTCGGCCTAATACCGATATGGATCCGGAGGATTATGGCCCACCTTCACCAATTCTACAACACATGTCTGATCCATCCGAAATCAGAAGTGGGATGGGCCTTGGAAGCTCCAAAGTTCCATCCGCCCGCATAGAAGAGGAAGGAAACAGCAACTTTAATACTAGCCATGCATTGTCTGCATTGGCCGGTATCATAGAAAATCTGACGTGACAACAGCAAGTGAGTATGCAAGCTAATCGTGAGTTTTTTGCAGGACTTTTAAGCCAGGCGATGGGCTCTACAAAACGACCAAGGCTTAGTGACATTTATATCGCATCATTTGATCCTGATGGCGATGTACCCATACGCGATTGGTGCGAACACGTGGACAGAGCTAAGGACCACTGGAAACTGACTGATTACGAGGTATGTACCAAGATAGCAGGCTTGCTACAAGGCCGTGATAAGACCCTTGGTGACACATGGCTAGTAAAGTCGCCAGTGTGGTCTGATATGCGAGAAGCTTTAATTCAAACATTTGAGCCGGAAGCAAGGTATTCTAATGATATAGTGAAGTTACGAAGTTTTAAATTTGATATGGCAAATCCAGCTGAATCCATTACCAAAGCCTGGAATATTTGGAAGCGTGTTGTCAGTGGAGACAAAGACAAAGATGCAGTGGAATCCGTGATTGGGTGCATAGACAATGAATTTCTGAGGTTACGCCTATTGTCCAGTAAATGTTCGTCTGTCCCCGAGCTAATTTCAGTAGCAGCTACCATCAAGCTACGGGAGCCTCGACAGGGTGAACCACCTGCTAAGAGACCGAGGCTGCGGCACAACAGAGATGATATTGCGCTTTGTTTCAAATGTAGGAAACCTGGTCACGTTCAAGCGCAATGTAACAAAGGTAATGACAAAATTACCGACCCTAAGCCACTGCTAGGTACAACCAAAACGGAGGAATCCTCAAGCCGGACAGATCGTCCTAAGCCCAAGTGCAACTATTGTGATGAAATTGGGCACACTGAATCGGTATGCTTCAAGAAGATGGGAGATGAAGCCGAAAAAGTTAACTTAGCCGGTGTCCAAGAAGAAATATTAACACCTATGACTATCAATATCAATAATCGCACGTTTACAGCGTTTTATGATAGTGGTGCAGCACGTTCATTAGTAAGACGCTCCATCAGTGAAACCATCCCTGGCAAACGACAAGATTGCGCGTTAATGCTGAAGGGTATTGGCAGTGCCAGTATACCGATCCTATCGTGCCAAAAAGTCAATGTAACCTGTGATATAAATGGAACTTATGTAGAAGTTGCCTTTCACATCGTAGAAGACCACGAAACTCTTTGCGACCTATTGATTGGAGCGGAAATAGTCAAAGGTACGGGTTTGAGTGTACTTATTACCGAAACGGGCGCTACTGTGATGAGACGATCAACCATTTTTATCAACGTAAGCAAGGAAGAATCTTTCGGGAACTTGGACACGGACCTAACCAATTTGGATGAAATAACCGTATTGAAGAGGTTATTATTAAACTATAGTGGTACTTTTTCCTCTGGTATCCGAAGAAACCAGTAACCACGGGATGCCTGGAAATTCAATTAAGAGATCCAAGCAAAATCGTGGTAAGAAGACCCTATCGAATGGCTCCAATAGAACGACAAAAATTGAAGGCTATTATCAATGAGTTAATGGACAATGGAATCGTCAGAGAAAGTACGTCCAACTTCGCCAGCCCTGTAATTCTCGTTAAGAAAAAGAATGGAGAGGATCGAATGTGCACTGATTATCGAGAATTGAATAAAAACACCGTTCCTATTAATTTCCCCCTGCCGATCATTTCAGACCAAATCGATCGACTATCGGATGCTGCTTATTTCATCAGTTTAGATATGGTGCAAGGTTTTTACCAAATTCCTATTAAAGAAGAGTCTATAGCGAAAACTGCCTTCATCACGCCAGACGGGCTATATGAATACGTAAGGATGCCGTTCGGACTGATGAATGCACCAGCCGTATTCCAGCGCGCTATCATGACGGCACTAAGATCTCTTTTGGATAACATTTTGGTATACATGGATGATGTATTAATAAAATGTAAAACATTCACCGAGGGATTACAGATCCTGGACAAAGTTTTGGCAGCCTTAACCGAGGCTGGGTTTACTGTAAACGTCAAGAAGTGCTCGTTCTTTAAAAGATCGATTGAATATCTGGGAAACGTAATTGAAGGTGGAACAGTTCGTCCAAGTCCGAGGAAGGTTGAGGCTTTGGAAAAATCCGTGGTGCCCTCAAATGTAAAACAGGTACGACAAGTTTGTGGTTTAGCTGGTTATTTCAGGCGTTTTATACCATCATTTTCTGAACGTTTGATCCCGTTATACGACCTAACCAAGAAGGATGCAAAATTTCAATGGACTGCAGATTGCGAAAACGTCAGACTTGATATCATCCGACGGTTGACGTCTGCTCCAGTTCTAACCATCTTTCAAGAAGGACTTCCTATCGAACTGCACACTGATGCCAGCAGCACTGGACTGGGTGCCGTTCTCATTCAAATACAGAATGGCCGGCAGCACGTGATTGCTTACATGAGTATGAGAACTACGGAGCCTGAGAGTCATTACCACTCTTATGAATTGGAAACATTGGCTATAGTAAGGGCGATAAAACACTTCAGACAATACCTATACGGCAGACATTTTACAATTGTTACCGATTGCAATGCCATCAAATCATCCTCGAGCAAACATGAACTGTTACCCAGAATCCATAGATGGTGGTCATTTCTTCAACATTACGACTTTAAAATAGAATATCGCCAGGGCAATCGAATGAAGCATGCAGACTACTTCAGCCGCAATCCAATAGCGTGCATTAATTTAGCACAAAATGTCGACGCATGGCTAAGAGTAGAACAAAGGCGTGGTGCGGAGTTAGCCCAAATCATAAGCAAGTTGGAACATAACGAAGACATGAGTGAGTACCGCATGAATGATCTTGTTTTGGAACGCTGTCATGAAGAGGAAGAACCGGGACGTAAAAGGTGGAAGAAAGTGGTACCAAAATCATATCAATGGAGCATAATTAACGCCTACCATACTGCACTGAAACATTTTGGGTGGGAGAAGACCCTTGGTAAGATCAGAGAGAATTACTGGTTTCCTGAGATGACAACTGTAGTAAGACGCTTCATAGAAAATTGTGTGATATGTAAGACTAGTAAAAGCCATTCTGGAGCCAAACAGGTAGCAATGTTTCCCATAGAGAAAAAGGCAGTGCCATTCGACACCATACACATAGATATGACTGGCCACCTTAACCGGCGAAATAACAAGCATGAGTATGTGGTTGTTATAATAGACGCTTACACAAAGTTTGTCACCCTTACATACGCAACCGACAAGACTGCCAACTCAATGTTGCGCGCACTTAAGCATGTTGTGTCTCTATTTGGAGCTCCGAGACAAATAATAAGCGACCAGGATACTGCCTTTAAGGCTGAATTTGAAGAGTTTTGTAGACACCACAATATCTATCAACACTTCATAGCTCCAGGAGTTAGTCGTGCCAATGGACAAGTGGAGCGAATGATGTCTGTTGTAAAAAATGGCCTAACTATTATTCGCAATTATGAAACTGAAAACTGGAGAAAAGGCTTGGAAGGTCTTCAACTAGCCATCAACTGTACCAAGAGCAAAACCACGAATGTAAGTCCAATTAAAGCTCTCACAGGTAGACAATGTCCTGTACCACCAGAATTAGTATCATTAATTGACGAGGAGGAAGAGACAGTTAATAGAAATCAACTCGATAGTTACATTCAAAAACCGATACACGTAGCAAAGAAGACAAGGCAAGATTTGACCAAGGTAAAGCGAAGGTTAAAAGGTTCCATAAAGGAGACATTGTGCTATTTCAAACAAACCCTAGATGTCAAATTGGTCTGGATATGAAGTATCCAGATGCCTACGTAATTTGGAAAATATTACCCAATGATAGGTATCAGGTTAAGCGAATAACAGGACGTGGACGCCCCAAAAAGGTAGCTCACGACCAACTTCGGCTCGCACCCAAACCAGATGAAGGAATAAATGAGGATACCATGTCGGCGCAAGATGAAACTGAGGCGACGCCAGATACAAGTGTATCTCAAACGAGTTCTTCCAATGATGTAGAGGACATTACACAGCAGTAAATAAAGGTAATCAAACATCTTAATACCATATTGTTGCAGTTTCTTTTCATGAGTAACATAATTTGAGTACAAAGACCTCTTTGTTTTTACTATAGACGTAAGTTGAGGACAGGGGCCTCCTTACTTTTGTCAATGCTAATGTAAGTTGAGGACAGGGGCCTCCTTACTTTTATCAATGCTAATGTAAGTTGAGGACAGGGGCCTCCTTACTTTTGTTAATGTTCATGTAAGTCGAGGACAGGGGCCTCCTTACTTTGGCTAGACTATTATCCGATGTAAGTAGAGGACAGGGGCCTCCTTACTTTGGCTAGACTATTACCCGATGTAAGTAGAGGACAGGGGCCTCCTTACTTTGGCTAGACTATTACCCGATGTAAGTAGAGGACAGGGGCCTCCTTACAGTGTTTGATATAATTTAAGGACAGGAGCTTGCTAACTTTTCCGTTGATTGATATAAGCTTTGCTTACCTCTAAGCTTTGATGAGCTAAAAGTACTGCTGATTGTTTTGTTTAACAGGCCGAGGGCGACCTGTATGCAGAATGGCCGTGTCGGCGCGATAAGGAAGTAGGCTGTTTGCAAACGAACACAAGTGCAGCGATACGTCATTTCCGCCACTACCGCTCCGTGAGTCAGGCGAGAGGTGGGGACGGGTCTTTATAACGACATGCGCCGTGTAGAGGGGATCATTCCGGTCGAGGCGGTCTTCCCGTCAACACCTCTAGTAAAAGTGAATACGGTCACACCTGAGTCACAGTTGTAAGTGTAATATTGATAATTATAGTTATTATTGCATAATCAGTGAAGTGTAAAGTGATTTGTGATTGCGAATAAATCTCGTATTCTACGTGAAACATTGAAGTTTACTTTGAAGCCATGTCCGAACGTCGGCCTAATACCGATATGGATCCGGAGGATTATGGCCCACCTTCACCAATTCTACAACACATGTCTGATCCATCCGAAATATATGTTGATGATAAGTAAAATATATATGTTGGTGATAAGGAAATTTATTTAATTAAAACTTTTTCATTTTAATTGATTCAATTTTCATACTGCATTTTATTTAATTATCCAGTTTTTTGATATGTGATGCTTAGCTATAAAGACGTTATTAACAATTGAAGTAAGAAATACCTGATTTTAGCTTAGTAAGCAAGCATATATTTTTTCATATCTTTTTTATTTTTCGCTAAAACTTAGCTTAAAAGAGTCATAGGTACTATAACCTTTTTTTACGTAAGGTACTAATGTATAAATATTAAGAAAGGTCTTAGCTACAAAACAGTTAATAGACTTAGCGCGTTTATAGTTAAGCATTTTAGGGTAAATTTATTGAAAATTAGAAACCTCATAAATTTAAAGAAAATGCTTAGCTAAAAGATCTCTAAGTGTAGGTTAACGAGGCTTTAGTGCGCTAAAAAAGGTAAAAAGAAAATGTGTATTGCTTAACTAAACCAAAAAAATCAGTTTTTTTATATAATTTCAAGTAAGTACATTTCTGAGCAGGAAATATCCTTAATGACGCTGGCAAATATTTGTTTCAATAATATTTAACAATCACGGATTTATGTATAATAGTTTTCTAGAAACAAGGATTCCCGCGTTTTTTACGTTTTTCTCCGAAATCACTTTTTGGGGTTAGGTGGTTTTAGTTAACGGACGGCAGAATTATGATACGCCATTTTGTATCGGCGGCCATCTTGAATTTACAATCATTTAAATATTATCTTTTAATCCTGATGACATATGAGTGTATACCAAATATCAGATCAATCTGTCATCAGGAAGGGAGTAAAATTCCAATTAATAGCTTTCAGAGCTCAGGATTTTTGCCAACTTAGTTGATACTTTTCCTTATATTATGGCAACATTATACAAAATCTTTATAAATTGTAGCCTATGTGTTATTCTGATGTATAAACTATATTACTGTAAAGTTTTATCCAAATCCGTTTAGTAGTTTTTGCGTGAAAGAGTAACATCCATCCATACATCCATTCATCCATCCATCCATCCATCCATCTATCTATCTATACATACATCTTTACAAACTTTCACATTTATAAAATTAGTAGGATATGTACTTCTCTTCTGTTTCAATAACAACGCAAATAAATATGAGCAATTACTTCAGGAGAAATAGTTTATAACGTGATTTTCAAATCAGACTTTAAAATATTCCCCCTGGAGTAAATGCTCACATTTATTTGCATCGTTATTGAACAGAAGAGCAATATTGTTACAGAGCAAAATAAATATTTATAATCATTGATCATAAATATATATTTCCCTTTATAAAACTAGTTTTGCAAAACATGTATTGTAATTGCGAAAAATGCTTAAAAAAATAAGACTGAAAATGAGTTATTAAAATATGCTTTGTACTTTGTCTTTTTTATCATAGTACTTTGTAAATATTTTACTGTTTAACATATAATAATATCATACAAAATAAATTAGCGGGTCTTAATCGCGTACTATTAACTTATTTAAGGTATAAATACCTATTTGGTTCCGACGTTTCGCTCGTCTTGCACCGAGCGTGGTCGCGGAGAGACCAGTCTCTCCGCGACCACGCTCCAATTGGACCCGATAGATAGCGTCATTATCGACATTCAGAAATTTCGCGGATAAAACCGATCGACGCAGTTAGTAATATAGTGATATTTTTATTATGATGAAAATCTTAGTCAGATTTTCATCATTTCCATTTTTTTGTACCCATTGTTACTTCTTGGTTCTTATTACTGACAACACTGAGAAACTGTCGTAAATGTTGCCAGTTTGTTTTTTTTTGTACCATAATAATACAACTTTAATCGCAAAATTATGTAACTTGCATTTGAAAATATGTAAGCTGTGCATTCGAACTATTATAATAGGAGAATCTTATGAGAATATTTTTTTAAATTTTCTAAAATCAATAAACAATTTGCAATAACTTCGAATATTGTAGTGCCATCTAATGGGATTTTAGAATAAACTCATAGTAAGAAATTTCTACTCGCCAATTAATAGATGGCGACGCTTTCTTTGTTGAAATGTCACTTTGTTCGAGGTGCCCCCCCCCCCTGTTCGCCCGCGCCTCACCTCGCACCTCCACGGGGACCTAAAAAATTATTTCTGCGCAGTGGTCATCTTTCATGAACCGACCTTATACCAGTTATTGCGACAAAAGGTGCCATGATGACCAAAAAACCATGTTACTGCAAAGTTTTATTAAAAACCATTTAGTGGCTTTTCCAAAAAAGAGTGACTAATATTATGTATCTTTACATACCAATTATTGTAGTAGTAATATGCGGTCGCGGTTGATGAAGTATTGAAGAAATAAAAATAGGAATTTTCACTGTCACTGTACAAATAATGTTTAATATATTATTCTATCTCACGCAAAATAAATGATTTATTATCATTTAAATAGTTTAAATGTTATGTCAGTAATACTAAAAGAATCCATTGTAAAATTTTATAGTATTTAAATCTATACTTATAATATAATAAAGATAAAAGATTTGTATTTTTGTATTTTTGAATTTTTGTATGTTTGTTACGAATAAACTCAAAAGGTACTGGATGGATTTCAAAAATTCTCTTACCATTAGAATGCTACATGATCCTTGAGTAACATAGGCTATATTTATTACTAGAAAATATTAGGGATCCCTACTAAAACTTCAATAATGCAAAGCGTAAGAACTTTTGCCAGAAAATGTCTTTCATCGCATGCGCTGCTAAAACTATGAATGATATATAAAAATGATGTACTACATTATTAAAGTACTCATTATTACCTACAAAAAAGTCCGGGATGGTATAGGTCTATCTCTTAAGGAAAATCCCTTGTAACCATTTTTATCAATAACAAATTACAAAAATATAATGGGTTACTTTTGAAGCTATTTTAAACAATACAGTTTTATTTCTTATGCAATTAAATACGCTAGATATTATGTATATTTAATGCTGATAGAAATTGTCTTTTACAGTATAGCATTATAATGAATATATTAGAAGACATAGCGAAATAAAAATAATGCGTGAAATAATAAATTGACCACCACATATCGCACACCGATATTCCACCGCTGCTGCACCGGGACGAGACTCGCTTGATGCGATCGATAACATAAAATTAAGAATACAATTTGTATTATTCAAATTAAACTTGCCAGTCAAACGATATTACAAATCTAAAAGTACAGAAGAAGGCCGTGTATCAATTGAAAATGTAATGCCGCTAGAAATTAATTAGGTACCTAAGTAGGTACCTACTAACATGAAACTATATACTATTTATCCTTATACAGCATTTCGCAGTCTACGGCTAGATATGAGTGACTTAATAGGAAGATTTGACTTCATTCGACCCACTTTAACCACGCTGGCCAGACGGGTATGGTGATTCCTGTGTTATTACCAACATATTAAAAAGGGCCACCCGTGTGAAGCCGGGAAGTGCCGCTAGTATTAAATATTTTAGAAACTATTCTGTTTAGTATAAATGTATATTTACGATTTAGATCAATACGACATATACTATTTAGGTTATAAAATATGAACCACGCGTTCCCCTTCAATATTCACATAAGCATAATTTCCTTGCGCAAAATAATATTACGATTGGAAAGGTTAGCGGCATAGTTAGAGGTTTTTACTTGCAACGTCATATAGCGGAAATAAATATCCGCTTGGAATCAAACAAGTGCGCCCTACCGTCACATCTTAAAGATAAAGCGACAGTAACTGGGATAAGTAGAATATTGATTGTTCCGGCTGCATGCGAATTTCTGTTCAACCGTTTTAAATTTTGTTTCGTAAGTGGGAGATTTACACTTTTATATTGTAAGAGGAGACTAATTTTTAGCAAGTTTATTAGTGGCGTAAAATACTATAGGTTAGTTTAACCGGTATAGGGTTTAATGAGGATGCCGACCCGGCTCGCCAGCGTGTTATAATAGGCCCATTGACTCACAATGTTACTGTCACTCAAATTAGGAGAAATTACTAAATAGTGTCTTGACTGGAAAAGTCAATAAAATTTTGCAAAACAATCGAGTTAAAAGCTTCATATTATTTCATAGATCTTTTCGCGGCCACTAGACATAAATCCGAATTGCATTTCAATGGCATTTTGAGTAAAAATAGCATTTTCTGTCCAAATGGTTTGATATAGGTTATAATGTCGACATTGCCGTCTCTTCGCAAAGCTGCTATTATATGAATGCCATTAAAACCAATGAGAATAAATCTGAGATATTAAGCAAAATCTTTATTAAAAAACGCCACTGTTCTCTAGTTCCCAGTATATATAATGCACAGTCATTTATAAACATTGGCACTTCTTATTATAGCGATCGCAGATTGTATAGACTGGATAGAGCACCTGTGACTTGTCTAGGATTGTGCAGGATTTCTCGTATACGAGAAATCTTAGAGCTAGATTTTCTGTCTCGAAGGTACCTACATATTATTCTATTATTTATCCTGTTTATTTGTGATGGCGACAAAAAAGGAAATTTCATAATCGATTTTAAACTTTCACGATTTGTATACATCAAACAATTTTATTGAAACGGGTCAGTCCCGCCGCGACCATGGCTGTTCTAAGACGGCCGAAACGTCGGCAAAACAGAGGTATTTATACCTTAAATTAATTAAATATCGTGAATAAGACCCGTTTCAATATATTTGTATGAAGAAATTTCATATTTCTTTTTTTGGTTTTACTTTGTTTTACAGAAAAAAAATAGTTTTCTAATTTTGCCGGTTGGAAAACGAAAATCAATTAAATTAATGGTTCATATATTTTTTAAAGACACCTCTGATTGACTGACAGACAGCGCAAAGCTAAAAAAATTTGGCATGCAAAGCTCAAATTTGGCGTTACGGGACCGTAAGAAGGGATTGCCCGAAATTCACACGGGATGGGGCAGAAATAGATAAATTTATAAGAATGTGCAGGTATAGCTGCGGGCACCATCTAGTATTTTATATTTACTGTAAGTACTGAATTCAAGACAATAATTCAATCCTTCAGCCATTATCTCGAATTTCCTTATGTAACAGATTTAAAGAAGGTCAATCATCCTTAAGGTTCTACGAACTGTTATACGAAGGTTATGCTGAGTCTTTTTAAAACACATGACGTGTATGTAACAGAACGCGTTTCTAACTTAGAATTGTTAAGTAAAATAAGCCAGACTTTGCATTAGTTGTGTAAGAAGGTAAGGACTGTATCACTTTCAACTTAACGCTTACGGAATTAACTTTGGGATTTTGACTCAGGAACAGCGAATAGCGCATAATAGCTTTCTGTTTTTATGTATTTTTTAAGCAGGTAATAATTACAAAAAAATATTTTAAATCAGTCTTTCTTCTATTATGCTTGACTTACTAAGTATTCTTATTTCTGAGCCAAAAAACTTAGCTGGCAAGAAGGCCATTGCCTTAAGGTAGAATGAGAAGTAATATTAATGAAACGGAAAATAAGAATCAGTTTTTAATTTTCTTTAATCCTAAATTACCAACGTTCCTAATATTTGATATATCGACGAATTTGGTTACTAGAGATATATGTTTGACGTTTTTTGTATGGAGTTTAATTCCTAACCTACTAAAACCACTGCAAAAATTTGCGACGTTGTGTAGCGGCATAGCCAGGTGCATAACAGTTAGAATTCTTGCTTCGACGCCACCGGGACTATTAATATTTATGCCAAAAACACTAACCGAAGACTTTACCTAAAATATCATAGTTTAGGTAAACATGTATAAATATTGAAATTAACTATATGAAAAAAATATTGAAATTAACTTGCTTTCAGTGAGACCATAACCCACGCTCGTCTAAGTTACTTAAGCGTTTTTTTTTTGTTGAAATCTTTCTGATTTCAAACAAAACTAAGCATCGTTTTTTTATAATCTCAGTTTTAATGCGCAGTCGGCGAATGTTCAATATACAGATACGGTTAGTGTGTTTTGCGCCGGTACTTCGAAAATAAACGACCCGGGGGTAGAAATAGAAGCTTTTACCTCGCACTCGGAGACGTGAAATCGCTACACCAGTCAGCTTGCGACCACGGGACGTGCAACCGTCTCGAAACGTCAAGCAAAATAAGGTATGTCAATACCTAATGCATGTTCGCGTTAATTCCCGTCTATATTATATATTCCATTTAATATTGATAAAGTGAATATAAAGGTCAATTTGAAATTCATATTATATTCCTAGCTTTTGCCTTCAGCTGCAATTTGTTCCACCTTGTTCACATGCGTGAACAGTACACTTAATCTTAGTGTCTTCATTTCACCTCGGAATGGTTTCACTATTTTTTTTTATTATAATGAAGACGTATATGAAGGGCAACCTTCCAATGGTACTCAAACGCAGACTCATCGACATGTGTATCTTGCCCGTCCTAACTTACGGAGCCCAGACGTGGTCACTGACCGATTCTCAGAAGTACAAACTCAAGGTTTGCCAACGAGCTTTTGAACGGAGCGTATTGGGGATCAAGTTATCAGATCGAATCCGCAACACAACCATACGCGCCAAGACTGGCATCAGTGATGTTGGCAAGAAGGCCGCGAAATTAAAGTGGGATTGGGCGGGTCATATCTCTTTCTTTTAGAAAAGACAACTCCCGCATTAGGACTAAATCCTGGGTTGCGGAGGACTTTACAAACATACAACTAACGGACACAATGAACACCCAGACTCGAAACAACAATTTGTGAATTACACAAAGTGTTGCCTCGTGTGGGGATCGAACCCACAACACTCGGCGCAGTGTCAAGCGGCGAGGCGGCCGCTTAAACCACTACGCCAACCGTGCAGTCATATGTGCAGAATGCATCCCGAAAAATGGGCACATATCGCCACGTGGTGGACACCGGAGGGAAGTCGTGGTCGAGGTAGACCCAGGAAACGTTGGCGAGATGAGCTGGATGCCTTCTCAGATATTTGGAAGGTAACAGCTGAAGACAGGGACCTTTGGAAAAGTGTGGGGGAGACCTTTGCCCAACAATGGGACAGTATAGGTTAAAAAAAAAATGAAAGTACAGAAATATTTATTTGCAATCAAATTAAAACTAACTTTAGCTAAGTGACTATTTACACATGAATAAAACAATAATTTCACTTAGGTTTTAGCACCCAGATGAAATAATTCGACATGATTCGAATTGTTGTTATTATCGTTTGTTCACCTTGGAATTGATTCACCCAGGTGAATAAAGGCCACTTTTATTAATCTTATGGGCTTTTATGGCCCATACAAAGCATGATAAAATGCTTTGAATTAAAAGACGCGCAACAGCGCGCTGTGGATTCAAACCTCTCTGCGTAGCAGTCCGTCAGACTTTCCACTAGGCAATCGCTGCCTTTTATCTGTCCACATTTAATGCAAATTGCATCCAACCGTATTTTAGTTTAAATGTCGTACAAACTTTGATTGCGTTTGCAATGACGTCCTGCAGAGAGCATTGTTTCCAATTTCCATAAAGCAGCAGATGCGCGTGAAGTAGTTCCATATTTAGCTTTCCAACATTTTCAACCATTTTGATTTCGTTAACAATGTTTCAGTTCAGCAAAAGGTCTCTATTCTTAACAAAATACGTGGTTTTAATTTCATTTACAGCTGATCCCTCGCAATTTCACTACTGGTGTTATGGTCTTATTGATTACAGCTGAAATTTGACAACAGCGAATGAATTAAACAAGACAGGTAGAATGGATTTGTCACTCTTCCGAAAAGGGAGCATCAGTTCCAATGAATAATGTCAGCCAACAGTCTTTTTGTATTAAAAATATCTAGTTACGACCCAGTTGATTGTAAACATCGAAACCTAGCCTTAAGAGGCCAATACTGCTTCACGCGCAAGGTACCAACAACAAGAAAAGTAAAAAATGTTAGATCTATCTTAGGTTCTCTCAAACCTACATAGCCTTAATGGATCAGCTTAGCCTCCCATAGCGAGCGGGGTGGCAACGCTATTCTCGACTTTTCTCACAAACCCTAATTCTTTCACATTACCTCTCACCTATAGCTAAAGGAAAGAAAGAGATTATCGCCTCCGGCGATACTCGGCTGTAAGAAAACTGTTTCTTTAAAATGATCTAATGTGAGTTAGTGTTAGTATCTAATTCATGATTTTGCCAGTGGTGCTCAACCACCAGTAAAAGTTGGCTGTATGAAAAGTTAAACTGATCTGAGCTGACCATCACAGCATTGATTAACAAGACGGGGCTCTTAGTTCAACAGGGCTAATATGTTATTTCCATCAGAGAAAACTGAATCTGCTAGTAATGCTCACGAACAAGCAAATCATTAATTATGTCAGAAGCGTCCTTAATACTCGTAGATGGCTGTGTTATGAAGAAGGTAGATCCCAAGTGAGGTTCACCAAGCTTGCGAATAAATGCTAGCTTTATAAGTTACGAGGTACCTTTTTTCGTGTGAAAATTTACGTAGCAACCTGGATCAATGCATATCCAACAGACGCTCAAAAGTCCTCCAACTCACAAGGGACTTGCATTAATAGCCGGCAAACAATAGATTGTGTAATACACAGACAAAAAAACGTTTCTGATTACGATTGCTTTACACCACAAGCTGGGTTAATTTTCGGAACACATCACAGCATAATTTACCTCTTCGGAAATAAATTTTAATTTTGCCAGCTATCAAACAAAATCACTTGGCTGAATCTAGTCTGTCGTTTTGATCAAACATTGGTGCCAATGGTAAACAATAGAGTAATCCCCGAGGAAATAAGGAGGATTTGATGTAACATGGGTATGGACAGGTGATTGGTTACCAGCAATTGGATGTAAAAATCGGTTCAATCTGTTTATTTCGGCAGGTTCTGCATGTGGAATACTAATTACTTTTTATGCTTTGATCGGATGTTTGATATTTTAATTGACAATCTGAAGTTTGAACAGTACCTCCAACAACTTTGATCCTGTTTTGGTAAATTTATGAATGAAATATTTTTAAACATTCCTTATCTTCCTGGTCTTATTCCAGGTGCAAGATTTTTCGTACTGGAACTACATATTATGAAAAAATGAGAGCTTTTCTGAAGAGTGACCGCCGCAACCCAAAGGAATAGCTTTATCCCATAGTTGTAGATATGACGTAGATTTTTTAAATATTATTTTATTATTTTTTTTGTAGCGTCATGCCTGTATCCCCGGAGATTGTGTATATAGAGGTGTAATATTACACCCACATTTCGCCATATGAATTTGTTCCCACGTAATAGTGGGCAAGTCTATTGCCGTTACCGGGCACATTGCTAGACTGCGTGCTGGTACTAAGAATTCGGAGAAACTCAGAAACACTTATGTTTGACCCGGGAAGCCAACCATCGGGACCGCCCGAGCAGCAGACGCATACGCTATCCACTGGACCACGGAGGTATTTAGAATTCAGTAAGTATTCATTATTTTATAAATTCGCTACCTAACATAACTTCCCGCCTTTTATCCCCGAAGGGGTAGGCAGAGGTATATTACACACCCACATTTCGCCAGTTATGATTCGGTCCCAATGTAATAGGGGGCGAGCCTATTGCCATCTACCGGGCACATTGTTAAGCGAGCGATAAGTAACATTTTTATTCGCTACCTACTTTACTTCCATAATAAACTACAACATACAGTTATTGTTTTCGAAAACGAGTCATTATTATTCAGCTGTCCGGCAATTTAGCATGTAGCACAAATAGGCAGTAACAGCTTAAATCTCTACAGCTTTGCACTCAAGCTTACCCGCGAGTATTTATTACCCGAGCTATTCATCTAACCAATGGCCTATAGCAATCTATAGATTGCTGTTGCCTGAATCGATTGAATTTTTAACGTTAAGTGCCATGAGAACAATTGTTAGTGTTTGTTGTTAAGATACCATTCTGAAAAGAAAATTAATTATTATTCTATTATTTAAATTTTTTTGCCATTCTTTTTGCATTTCTGATTTTTTTGCTTTTTAATTAGGTTTTGATATCAAATTCAATAATTTTTTGACAAAATCCGTATTCTCTCTGTGAACTCACGAATTTCCTCGCAACGACGACCGACAAAAATTCGGCCGAACTCTTGCAGTAAAATAAAAGGATTTTCATTATTGTGTCATTATTGTGTGCGTGTTGTTTCATTATTGTTAAACCCCATGAATCGAGTATTTTGAGATTCTTAGATCTATATGTACATACATATAGATGTAGATCTAATCTCAAAATACTCGATTTATCTCGATTATTGATATATTATGGTATATCAAAAAGATAAAAGATCCAACTTAAATAGTCGACCGACCAAAAAGTCAACCAAAAACTCCTCACTAACTAAAAGTCTTATCTCCCACATTTGACACCACAACTTTCCACCCTATGCAGTTCTGGAATGTCAGTAAAACGAATAGCGCAAGTTCACTTTTTATTCGAACGCTTATATCTCAGATTCCCTGAACTGGTGACATCTGAACATCTGTGCACATTAATATACTGTGTCAGTTTTAGCGTGGGTTGAGATAAATGTATTATTAAAACTTAGCGCTTGCGAAGCGACCAGTGGTTTTATGTTTTAGAAGTTCGTTTGTGGTGATTACTTGGTAATAGTTCTGTACATCTTTTTATAGGTATTTTAAAATAAAGTCTCTTGCGTCCTGTCTGTATGTATGAACGCGTTAAAGTCAAAATAAACCGAACGGATTTCTGTACGGTTTTCACCACTAGATAGCGTGATTCCTGAGGTAGGTTCAGGTGTAAAATTTATGAGGGCGGAGCTGTGGCTCAAGTCTAGTATCATTATAATAACAGTGTTAAATCTGAGTGAATCATTACCAACTTTATTAACTTACATATATTTATTAAGTGTGTGTGAATACTATTTCTAAAATATTTTACGAATATTTTTAGCGTGCGTATACCTACTTAATTTAAATGTTCATTCAAATATATTAATGAAAATGATATAAATGTACAAATAGAGAAGCAAATTAATTAGCTGAATGTCTGTTTACATTTTCAAACCACCATTTTATTCTAGAACTAGAGGATGCCCGCAGTTACACCCGCGTTATTTAAGGCTACTGCTCTGATCCCGTCGCTCATAGCGTGATGTTATATAGATTATAGCCTTCCTCAATAAATGGGCTATCTAACACTGAAATATTTTTTTAAATCGGACCAGTAGTTCCTGAGATTAGCGCGTTCAACCAAACAAACAAACAAACAAACTCTTCAGCTTTATATATTAGTATAAGATAAGATAAAACTGAATTAAACATTTCTACGGTAGCTGTATCTGTTAAGGCCGTTGAATTCAATATTCAAAATTGAAAAACTTATGCTGCCCCCTAGCTACTCCATATATTTCTAAAACTGAAACGTTGCAATGACACTTCCCCGTGCTTTAAAAGATAAAGTTCAATTTTGCTTGTTCCAAATACCTTTTGATGTCCAGCTCGTATCTTGGATGAGAGAAACTGAAATGGTCGGCAACATTAGCTGGAACTGTGTGGCTTATGTTATGTCACTCTTGTATTATTTATACAACAGAGGCTTTCATCAAAATTAAAAATAAAATACGACGCAAGCAATGTCAGCAATTAACTTGAAACGGAATTCGTCGGTGCATTTCACGGAGCTTCGGTCTTTATGAAAGTTGAATCAGAAATGGAATGCGAAAGGGACTTAAATTTCGAAAAATAAACCATAAAATGAACTTAAAATAAAAGTGTAATTTCGAACATTAATTAGAGGCTCTTAAAAAGGTTTTATATTGAGGGGGATAAGATCAAAGGCAAGGGAGTGCGAAATTATTAGATTTTGTGGTTGGTAACCACAGTGTTGTATTTGCGATGCAGCCGTGCGGTGGTCAGATTCCAATTTTATGTCATCAGTAAAGTTTTATTATCAGAGGAATGGCGTATGAATGAACGATGGAATCCCTTTGTCACTTGTAATGAAATTCGTTATTTATTTTCATCAAAGGTTAATAATTTATATTTAAACATCATGGATATTAATTTGAGTGTACTTTATGTGATGTTTAAATGAGGATTTTATAATTAAATGAAATTTTCGGTTGCGTGTAGTTGGTTGTTAACGTTGAATTGCATGCAAGTATGAGTATAGATTTAATCAAAATATTCATATTTTATCCAAAATAATTTGTTCTGAATTTGTATTTGTATAGTTGTATATACAAATACATACATACATATCTATAATAAAACTATAGACTTACAACTCATCACAACGATACAATCATTACAGATTGTACAGAAAAATCGTATAATTGATATTTTCACATCGTTTGATAAATATATGTCGGAGCAAGGTGTCAGTTGGACGGATAAAATACGTTTACGGAAGTTGATTTGGTTAATTGTTAGTGAGGAAACACCAGGTTTAGTACCTGGGTGAAATCCTAGATGGCGTGACTAACACGTAATACATACATACATACATATATACATACATATCGTCACGCCTTTTATCCCCGAAGGGGTAGGCAGAGGTGTATTTCTACACCCACTTTTCGCCAGATATACTTTAGTCCCACGTAATAAGGGGCGAGCCTATTGCCGTACCGGGCACATTTCTAGACTCCGTGCTGCTACTGAGAATTTCGTGACAGAAAAACCCAATAACACTGCCCGATCCAGGAATCGAACCCGGGACCTCCCGATCCCACGCGCACATTTATGCCGCGAGACCAACGAGGCAGTCGTATAGGGTTTGATGTCGAGTTTTCCGTCTCTACGCAAAGATGGTATTTGCATAACACGTAATAGTGTGTTAGTATTATTTTAAAATGGCAACACAGACGGTTGACAGGTCAGGACCGTTATGACGTAAAGCGTGAGGACGGACCGTTGAGGCACCTTGATACGAAGCGGCGAAGGGAACGGTAGTCACGCCATTCTAGGGGATAACCGCGTTTTCTATCCATCTACATCGGGTTGATTAATGGTGTATTCCTTTGACTTTTGCTTAAAATCAATAAAGGGGCGAATCAACTACCGTGTCGAATTATTATTTCAACGTCTGCGGCCACACAAAATGGAAGACGAACACGATTCTTGTGACAGGCATGAGCACCCGCCGTCATATATAATTTGATCAATAACCGGAGTACGATTCGACAAATACGATCCTACCTGACTTTTGTAAAAAGGCACTTTTTATAAATATTCCTTGAATAGAAAAATACCCAAATAAGGTAAATCAATCCACCATCATCCTCATCATCAGCCAGCCGTAGTCTACTGCTGGATATAGGCCTCAACGCACATCACTAAACTCGATTTTGAGTGTCCAGCCGTTGCCAGCCGCTCTGCGTATACCGTAACTAATTAGTCAACAAGAAATAAGTATACAAAAAAAGAAATCCCTGCCAAAAATACTATTCCAATCTGCCTATCCACTGATCATATGAGTTATCTCTTACTGGCGTATAACAACAAAAAACGGGACAATCCAACCTACGGCATACGGCGGCGTTTTTAATTAGAAAACAGTGCAAGTGTCAGTGGTCTAGTTAAAAGTTGCGATGCTGAGGCCCCGACCGTGTATTGGAATAAATAACGAAATTGTGCTTGTTTAATGTTAAAGGCTTAATCAGATATGTTTGTGTGAATGCCTCTTTGATTCCGTGGTGTAAATTGGCGCTCTTGTTTGTGAACTTCAATTTCCAAGATATGTAAAATTGACGTTAAAAGATTACTACTTTTCTATTATCTTTCTTTTAGTAAATGATAATCTAGTATTTGGTTGATATATAATTGTTTACGTTGTTTTGAATTCTAGTCTGAAAAATTAACCCTTCAAACATCAAATAATGTACTAGCCTGACTTCCAAAACAAAAATGAAATTTTGAATAAAATTCGCCTTTATACATACATACATACATAGTCTCACGCCTATAACCCCGAAGAGGTAGGCAGAGGTGTATTTCTAAACCCACTTTTCGCCAGATATACTTTAGTCCCACGTAATAAGGGGCGAGCCTATTGCCGTACCGGGCACATTTCCAGACTCTGTGCTGCTACTGAGAATTTCGTGACAGAAAAACCCAATAACACTGCCCGACCCAGGAATCGAACCCGGTACCTCCCGATCCCACGCGCACACCCATGCCGTGAGACCAACGAGGCAGTCGTATAGGGTTTGATGTCGAGTTTTCCGTCTCTACGCAAAGATGGTATTTGCATCGTGTTATCCCTTAGTTGCCTCTTACGATACCAACGGGAAGATAGGGGGTGGTGACACTTGTATTCTATGTCGTCAACCACACGGCAATTCGCCTTTATAAAACTTTCAAATGCGTAAGAATGAATTCATATAAGGCGTGCCTTATATGAAATTTACACGTATTCTGAATCAACCCTTGAAGTTTGAAATTACATTTTGAGATAATCTAATATAACTTTCTCACTTGACCTAAGCTTTCAAGTTCTCGGAGAAAAGTAGAATTTAAGAAAATTTCTCACTGAGGTTTTTTATTATCTGTTTTGTCATGATTCCCTTGCATGATTCAGTATAGGCTTTCACAGACATGTATAAGTTTGTTATTTTAAAATTAAGTAAAAAAATAGAAATAAATTATCTCACCAAAGTGGTGTAGTTACCAAATTCAGGTCTAAATTCAATTCGAAGGTTTTTGTTACAGATGCCAATTATTGATTCAGTTTTCTAGTAGTTCTATTTACTCTTTCAGTAAAATCGTTTTAGATTGCATTTTAACACTGCGACAAGTGTTGTGGGTTCGATCCCCACACGAGGCAACACTTTGTGTAATTCACAAATTGTTGTTTCGAGTCTGGGTGTTCATTGTGTCAGTTAGTTGTATGTTTGTAAAGTCGCCTCACAAAATTTAGTCCTAATGCGGGGAGTTGTCTTTTTTAGCAAAAATAAAAAAAAGAAGAAAGCTATACTGAAAGGACGTTAAGACATCGGTCCCAGCTGTCACGGCTATTTTGGACTGTCGTTAAGGGAATCAACACCCTAGAATAAACTGACGCAGACCTAAGCCATGGAATATCACTATTTCTGTTATTCCTTTAGATTGTGGAGGTCAGACAGTAGTCGCTTTGAGCAAAGGACAAAATCCGGTCATCCCAAAATAGAAACAGGAGTCCCAATAGTCCCAATGCAAAAGTCGTGGATGCAACTGGGATAACGCTAGACTTATAACGACAATCCTTGGTATGCTCTAAGTACCTTCAAAGTGACATTTGCGTTTGAACTTCGAAATGAAAAGTATTATAGATTCCTTTTTTTTTGTTTTTTATAGTATAAGGCGGCTAACGAGCAGACGGATTGCCTGATGGTAAGCAATTACCGCCGCCCATGGACACAAGCAACACCACAGGAGTCACAAGTGCGTTGCCGCCCCTTGGGGTTGGGAAAAGGAATAGGATAAGGAGTGGGATGAAGGAGAAGGAATAGGGGATAGGGCCTCCGGCACTCTCACTCACCGAACGAAACGCAACAGTTTAGGTAGGTACTGTTACTTTACGTCAATTTTCTGTGTGCCGGTCGAGCCGGCTCATTCATGCTGAAATCAGCAAGGCTCTACTACCTACAAAGCTCTACTCCTTACGCGCCGTTGTTTTATCGAAGTATTATCATCCGCGCTATTTATATAGTGTACTTGTTGGAATAAGGTACTTGTTCTTCGGTACAATAACTGTTGCCGAGTAGACATAAAAGGGCACAAAACTAAAACTTTGCTACTATTAAATTTGCTTTCAGTAAAACTTTCAATTTGCCTTGAAACAAAGGAGAATTTGGCGATCGCCTGAACTTAAATATCAAAATATTTGAGTACAGTAAATAAAATAGTATAGAAAACCATTTTGATCTTAAAAATAAATGTAATAAAGTTGTTTTTAGATTGCCACCAATTTAAAAACAACTTTATTACTTTTACGAACGAATGTGGGGACGAAAGCGACTCATTGGCTTTGTGTATTAGTTAACGAATTTATGACTTGAAAAATCATTTGGAACTTAAGCTATTTAAAGTATTATTTGAAACCATTAGCGAGGAGTGTTTATGAGCCAGGTTTTGGACGTTTTTCAAACATGAAAGTGTTTTTTGATGTCCTTCTCTTTGATGTTTGTGTTTTTTATCAATTTATTTACGGCTTTAGCATATCAAGTGGCATGTATTTGTGGCATGTTAACTAGTGCTATGAATATATTTGGCATTTGTCATGGATGTTTTTGTAGCGTAAAATGTGTAAGAATTTTGATCTCTTCCGATTTATTTATAGAGTAGAGGAAATACATTTGTTAGTGATGTGATGACTTCTTAGATGCTTCAGTGGTGTGAGTGAACATTTTTTTAATGTCATACTCATGTGCTATGGGTTCAATGTCCTAGCGCATATAATGTTTGAACAATTTAATAAATGCGACTTTAGACCTTTTATGTTTCTTGATTAACCAGCGTTTATGTTTAGCACAAAAAGCGTCAAATTAAAAGAGAAGCATCTTTGATTTACTTCTCATTAATGTCAACACTTTATTGAGTGTAAATGCTAAAGGCGCGTGAAAAAGGCTTATACTCAATCATACGAAATAATAAACTATACATAGAAGATAAAATAATAAATATGTCTGAGATGCCTTAGTACAATAATAGCCAAAACTGTTCAAATAACAATCTAAAAACAGTAAATGAAAAACAGAATACCAGTAACCTTGAGTTTTCAGCTAAAGACGAAGACACACATACATTTCGGAGGAACAGACCAACAATTTAAAGTCCTATACCAAAGTTTCCAAAGTAAATATAATAAACAGCACATTCTAGAACATTTTATAGATACCACACAAGATTTCCAGGCCATATGCATCTCAGAGACATGGCTATCCCCCGACAAACTAGCTGTGTTACAAATAAAAGGCTATCAAATAGCTGCATCTTACTGTCGAAATACTCGCGGGGGCGGAGGTGTGTGTATTCTCCTACAAGACTATTTAGAGTTCGAAGAAAAACGAGATATCACCAACATGTCTAACGAATATATCATAGAAGTATACGCAACTTTACTGCCTAAAGAAAATTTATTAATTATAACTATGTATTGGAATAGAAGAGAGGAAGAAGTATTTTATAGACAATTGAAACATATCTTAAATTATATAGACAAAAAATATTCTAAATGCAATATTTTACTCGGAGGAGATTTTAATATAAACGTTTTAGAATGTAGAATATAAACTTATTCAATACATAAAGTCAGCTACACGTGTAACATACAACACATCAACTTGCTTAGATTTAATATTTACAAACATAAATCATAAAAATATTCATACTGTAGTAGAGGAACTAGCACCATTATACATATAAAATTACCGCATTTAATAAAAGATACTACCTGGTATACATGGAAGAGATTGTTTAATGCTAAGAATATAGAAGTTTAAATCTAGATTATCCCAAATAAAATGCTTTGATATCATATGAGAAAAAAAATGTTTAAATGATAATTATAACTCTTTTACAAATACACTAATAAATATATTAAACGAATGTATACCAATCCAATAAATAAAATTAAAAAGAATAAACGCTAAGAATGGCTAACTATGGGATTAAAAATAGCATGCCGTAATAAAAGATTACTAAAAATATTATCTCTTAAAGCAAATAGCCCGGTTATAAAAATATTATAAAACATATGAAAAGATATTAAAAAAACCGTAACTACCTCAAAAAGACTCCATTATATTAATAGAATAAATAAATCAGAAAATAAAATAAAAACTATGTGGCACGTCATTAACGAAAGAATAAACAAAATAAATAAATCTAGTAAATCCAATATAAGATTCCTCCTCCTCCTCGAGTCGTGTTCTTCATTACTGAGGGTCGTGAAGTTCCCGCTGGACTAGCTTCTTATGGATGGTATCTCGCCATCTGTAACGGTTCTTAGCGTCATGAAGTGTGACGTGCAATTGGGCGTCCAGTGTGGATCGGACCTGATCTGCCCATCTTATGTGGCTGTGGTCTCTTGGTCGTTTGCCCTCAACCATGCCAGTTACGATGAGCTGTTCAAGGTTGTGGCCATTTTTCCTGGCAATGTGGCCAAAGAACTCCAGTACTCTGCGCATGCAGGTAGTCGACAGTCTGGTCTAGATGTTCAGTTCACTCAAGATAGAGAGGTTTGTACGGAAAGCAGTCCAGGGAATTCGAAGCATTTTTCTCCAGCACCACATCTCAAAGGCATCACACATCACATGCGGTCGCGGTCCGCCTTTTTTAAAGTCTAAGTCTCAGCCCCGTAGCTGAATATGGAGAAGACTAGACGTTTAACTAGTTTAGTTTTGGTTTTGCGAGAAATGTTGCGATCCCTCCATATGCCTTGCAACTGCGACATTGCACTCTTGGCCATTCCTATGCGCCTCCGGATTTCCTTTTCGCAAGAACCTGTGTTGCTGATATGCGCACCGAAATAGATGAAGTCATCGACCACTTCAAGTCTAAGAGTTCCCGTGAGTTGCAGCTTTCTACTTCGGTCCACCACCATCACCTTGGTCTTGCTGTGGTTAATCTTGAGACCTATTTCCAGGCTGATGTGCTCCATTCTATCTAGGATCTCAACCAATTCCGCTTCATTGGCAGCCAGAAGCGTGGTGTCGTATGCGTATCGGAGATTAGTAATCTTGGTGACTCCTCCGTCCCAGTTTTCACAGGCTCTCCTGATTATGTACTCTCCATAAATATTGAAGAGGATGGGTGACAGAATGCAACCGTTTCTAACACCTTTTTCGAAACTGAAAGGGCCCGAAATTGCTCCGTCAATTTTAACGACAGCCTCGCTGTTAAGGTACAGATTTTCTATGAGCGCCACTAGGTATTCAGGTACTCCCAGTCCACGCAGCACCCCCCACAGTGCCGACCAAAAACGCAATCAAAGGCCTTGCTGTAGTCAATAAAACACAATATGAGTGGTGTGTTGAATTCATAAGCCTTTTCAATTAGCTGACGTACATTTAAGATTTGCTCACGGGTACCTTTACAAAGGTACCCGTGAGCAAATCCCACAGGAGCAGGCAGGTTTCGTCAAAGGACGAAACCTGCCTGCTCTTGTGGGATCTGCTAGTCCAAGAAGTGACGTATCCTGTTGTTGATTATGTGAAGGATCACTTTACTGGCATGAGATATAAGAGCCAGAGTCCTATAGTTGTCACATTTTGTAGTGGACCCTTTCTTATGGAGTGGCAGTATAACTGATCTCGTCCAATTTTTTTGGCCATTCGCCTGTGTGCCAGAAGCTGTTACACAAATCTAGGAGAATTTTAGTTCCAGCTGGGCCCATTGCTTTCAAAATCTAAGCTGTCAGCTGGTCTAGCCCTAGAGCTTTCTTGGCTTTAAGAGCGGCTAGTGCCACCGTGACCTCAGATTGGATTATAGGAGGTTCAAAGTCTAAATTGGTCCATAACGCTGTCGGTAGTGCACATCTTTCTCTTGTCGAGGCTGCTGCGAAATAATTCAGTTTCTGTTGGAGCAAGAGTTCTTGGTCTTATAGGATTCCTCTTGCTGGGAGCCTTTAGGCGTAGGGTGAAATTTGCTACCAGCAAGCAATGGTCGGAACCACAGTCGGCCCCAGCGTACGTCTTCATATTGAGCACTGATGATCTCCATCGGCTATCGATTAGCACATAATCTATTTGATTCGATATCGACCACCAGTAGACATCCATGTGTATAATCGTCTGGGGTGGTGTTGGAAGCATGTGTTCAATATGGTAAGTTTCCTGCCAATGCAAAATTCTAAAAGCCTTGATCCACGTTCGTTTCGCAGACCAAGGTCATGCTTCCCAACAATATTCCTGATATGGGTGTCATCCAATGTGCTGCCTATTTTCGCGTTCCAATATAAGATTAGACATAAATAAAAATAGTATTACCGAACCAAAAGAAATTTCTAATATATTTAATAACTTTTTTGCTTCAATTGGACAAAACATGGATAATCACATAAAAGTTTCACAACCCTGCCCAAATTTCAACCGCACTATAAATACTATATTTCTTAATACAGTTGAAGCCTACGAAGAAAACAGAACCCTAAAACCTTTAAAAAATAAAAACAGTCACGGCATAGACGAATTACCACCAAGTCTTAATTACTGTGCAGATGAACTGACTACTCCTTTTCACCATCTAATAAATCAATCTTTCACAGAAGGTACTTACCCCGAACAATTAAAAATATCAGTTATAAATCCAATTTACAAAAAAGTCTAGAACAGATCCGAGCAATTTCCGCCCTATTGTCCTATTGCCCACGGCCTCAAAGGTATTTGAGAAGGCTATTTGCAACCGAGTTAACGCTTTTTGCGAAAAATATTGTATATTTAATTAATGCCAAAACGGCTTCCGAAAGAACAAATCAACTACACTAGCCGTATACAAATACGTCCAAGACGCTCATAATATTATAAATGAAAAAGAATACGCTGTCGGCGTTTTACTGGATATGACAAAGGATTATTATAAAGTGCAATATAGCATACTACTACAAAAATTATATAATATAGGCATTAGTGGTTCAGCTTACGACTGGTTCTCATCCTATTTAAGCGGGCGAAAACAATTAGTAGAATTAGAATATTTCAACTACGATACCAAAGAAATAAAAAAGATACGCTCTAATACTGAAAACATATATGCATCAATTCCTCAAGGTAGTGTAATCGGCTGCCTCTTATTTCTGATATACATAAACGATCTCCCCAAAGCCATAGAAGGGCCGTGCGTTTTATTTGCAGACGATATCTCCCTACTCACTTCTTGCCAAACTGAAGATAGCATTAACCAAAAACTACATTCAACACTCACAAATACCTGGATGAACGAACACAACCTAGAAATTAATTTTACGAAAACAAAGATACTAACATTTCACCCCTATCAAAAAGCACCCTTAAATATAAATTTTAACTTTAACGGAACACAAATCGAAACAGTAAGCGAATTCAACTTGTTAGGTCTAATTTAAGATACAAATTTAAACTTTAAATCTCACATTCAAAATATAAAAGCTAAAATTTCTAAATTCACTTACGCACTACGTGAAGTCAAAAAGGCAACAAACCTACATACCGCACTGACTACCTACTACGCCTATGCTTATGCCTGGCTTAACTATGGCATTATCCTGTGGGGAAATAGCACAAATGCACCTTCTCTCTTTGTTCATCAAAATAAATTAATTAGAATTTTAGGAAATATAGAAGTCACTGATAGCTGCAAACCCCTATTCCAAAAGTATAAACTTCTGACCCTAACAGGCATTTACATATTAGAAATATGTAAATTCGTCCGAAAATATCCTGAATTCCATACTAAACGTGAAGATACTCAAAAACAGTATTCCTTACGCTACAAACACAGACTAAATCTACCCACATCCCGGTTAAAAATGCACTTATAAAGTTCCCTAGTCATGTCAGTAAAAAATTATAATAAGTTACCAGAGGTTTTAAAACAAGAAAATAAGTACAACATATTTATCAACAAACTGAAATTGTTCATTAATAACAAAGCTTACTACACATTAAATGAATATTTTAATAACAAAACACCATGTAACATAAAATAACCCAAAATAATCCCTTTAGTCTATTTATACACACACAAAGTACAATAGTAACTATTATGCCAAAAATACTTGAATAAATTCGTAAATATAATAAATAAGCTTAATAAATCTTAAAACAGCATTTTGAGGACTTAATAATATTAAAAATATTTCGCATATAAGTACCTTGAAAGATATAGACAAATTAGTAATAAGTATACATCATAAATATCATTATTAAAATCCTCTTCCTCCTCTCTCCTAATAAAAACTTTGCTGTGCCCAACAGGGTCCATAATTGATACTACCCTTATATTTAACACCTCATTGTAATTATGGAATGCAATAGATTATTGAGTATTGAGTTTGTTAATTTGCTGGTACCGCCTTTATGCTTAATTAACCACTAACTGTCAAACGTCGCAACTCGCAAATGTCCAACGGTCATATAAGTCATGCATCTACAATTAGAAAAAGCTAGCTAGAATTAAGCAACGTGTACATGTTGACAATATTTGGATGGGTGAACACTTTACCGTAGTATTTACATCAGAGCGCTACCTTACGTGATAAAATAAATTTTTCGATCCCGGTTTCTGTCTCAGGGGTGAAAGGCCACGTCGCAGATTTTTGAGAGACCTGTAAACTCCGACACCAGAGATAAGCACACAGTCCACACACGCATACGAAAAAAAAAGAAAAGTAAGAAAGCTTTAAGTAGTTCTTTTTTTCATTTTAGTTGGTCAACTAACTATTTTATTTATTGTCATGTTTAGTATCATGACTAGCCTGTTAATCCATCAATCAAGAAGTCAAATAAATTAAGTTGTAGGTGGGTAGTGAGTAGTGTTTATGACTTGAGGGTAAGAATTTGATCTCCATGTAGAAAGAATCATTCTGTAATGAGCATGATGATTTTTCTGAGTCTGGGTGTAATTTATCTTTCATATTAAAGAATGTGTAATTGCATAACAATTTTATGGTTACTATAGCACAGGTTGCCTTCCCAAGGGTCATCTAATCCATCAGTTGATCGTGTGGGAATGTCGCAGAATATTCTAACAATTATTATTATTTCTTTTCTCTATCATAAATTTAAATACACACAATCTCGTGTCTCATGTCTTACTCTAGTCCTTATGATGAACGCAGTGTGACTAACCTAAACCGCGTCCATGTAAATATATTTCATAAAAGAACGACTCATACATATCCGTAGCCATATTTAGTTTAATACTCAAGCGTTCAGCCATAAATACGAATCGCGGGACGCGACTAGCGAGTTAAATCAATCATCATAAGCGTACCGCGTGAAGTTTCGATTAATTATGATATATGGACATATACACGTGTCACTATAATACCCATGACGGTATGGCGGTCGATAGGTTTGTGAGGTTAAGGAACTTTACCAAACATGAAAGTGGATGGGTGACCAATCACGAATACGATAAATTGTGCAAGTTTGATGGTATTTGCATACACGCTTATGGATTGCCTTCTATACAGTTAAGCAACTGTGCCATAACCGTCATTGGGATGGGTTTTCGTTTACAGCAGAACAGCTGTGCTAAATGTTGTTTGTTTAGTATGATTTCGGGTTTAATACGTACGGATCAGTTTAATGGTCGTGACGAAAGTGCGATTCCTGTTGTTACGACGTGCGTATTAGGTCAGCGTGGTGAGCTATGGCCTTACCCTTCTCATAGTGAGAAGAGGCCCGTGCCCAGTAGTGGGACAGTTAATATACAAGGCGAATGATGATGAAATCTTCTTTACTGATTATTTGTTTACAAGTATGGTCCAACAAACCCAAGTGGATGCCGTTTACACGGACTTTCGAAAGGCTTCCGACAAGGTGGATCAGGAAGGAAGTGACGCGCGAGCCGCGGTGTTGTGCGCACGCGTATCGGCTTATATTTTTTACCTTAAAAGTACCCACATTTCTGTGTGAAAATAAAATAATTGTTGTTGTTTGTGATTATGGAGGACGATATTGATGAGGACAGTATTAGTGATTTAGAGCGTATCGCTAACGCTGAGCATGAAGTTCACCACGATTTGGAAAGCGATGTCGTTTTAAGAAATAAAAACAACATTGAAAATCCTGGAAGGAATGTCATAGTGGAGAAAAGGAAGGCTAGAGAAGATGAAAATAGTCAAGAGGATGAATTTATAACGGTTAACAGAAGAAAACCTAAGCGCCTAATTAGAAGTACATCGGCAGACTTGCAAATGAGTATGGGGGTAGATGGAGAAAAAAACTGTTCGCAAGATACATTGGATTACGAAGTATGTATTACTTTCTTAGATGCTTTACCTAAACAAATTGCTATGGCTAAATTATTAAGATCGGAGAATATAACAGGCATTACAAGACTAAAGTATAAAAACTCCTTCAAAGTACTTATTCAGTTTAAAAACAAAGAAGATGCAGAAAACCTATTAAATTGCCACACCATTAGGGAAAGAGGATTCCGATGCTACCTAACACAAGAGTTGTCCTTATCATATGGCTTGGTCAGGGGTGTCGATCTGGAACTGAGCGAGGAGGAGCTTATGAAAATCTTCGAGTCGAGTGTTGAAATCTTATCCGTTAAACGATTGAAGAGGTTAAATTCAGACGGAAAATGGATCGATAGTGAATCGATAAGACTGTGCTTCAAAGATAAAACTATGCCACTGTTTATTTACGCCTATGACTGCCGTTTTAAGGTTGAAACGTATGTGTTCCCAGTAACACAGTGTAATGGTTGTTGGCAATTTGGCCACTTCTTGAAGTATTGTCCGACAAAAAAACTACTATGTCCTAAATGTGGAAGGAGTGAACATGCGAATTGTAACATTCAACAGTTCAAGTGTCTTAACTGCAAAAGGAATCATTTTGTGCTAGATAAAAATTGTCCTTTTTATATAAAAGAGAAGTCTATAAGGAAGATTATGAGTGAAGAACAAGTAACGTACCGCAAAACTATGCAATTATTCTATGAGAAGAAGAAAATAGAAGATTTAAGCAACGATGATAGGAACCAAATGGATATCTCTAGCTGCCAGTCAAGTCAATTACAAAACACTGCTGAATCATACCGAGACAAACTGGTGAAAGGTTTAAAGAGTAGAGAAGATGAACCTGGTAAACATAATGTAGAAGAAGATTCCGAAAGAAGTTCAAGTGACAGGTCTACCATTCTCCAGAGAACAAAGCAAACGAAACGGAAGAGCAAGAAGCATAGCAGAAAGGACAGATGTCATGATTTTACGGAGAAACCTATGGAAACAGTAAGTGAACTTTCACAGTGTGAAGAAGATGGTTGTAGTAGAGACAAGCATTTAGTATATACATTTGAGTTTAAAAAGTTTTGCTTAAAAATTAAAAATATTGTAATGTTAGAGGATAAAATGCAAGCAAAAATCATATCTTTATTTAAAATTATTTCAGAGGAGCTTAGAAAGTATTTGACGAATATGTTATTTAATGGGGGATTATTTGAGCAATTAATTAATCTCAGTAATGGATAATGTTGAGAAAAAAATTAAATTAAACATATTCCAATGGAATGCCCAAAGTTTTTGTCCTAAAATAATAAGTTTTATAGATTTATTAGCACGAGAAACTATTCACATTGCAGTTATAAGTGAAACATGGTTTGACACTGATTCTATTATAAATATAAGCGGTTACAATGTTTATAGATCTGATAGATACGTTTCATACGGGGGGGTAGCGATAATCGTTCACAAATCTTTACAATCCTATATGCATTCATTTTGTACTAGAAATCCCGGTATTTAAATTATATGTGTAAAACTTATTAACTGCAAAGACCTCGAATATATTTTGTCTGTGTATTGTCCATCTTCAGTGCAAACGCAAGCTACCGACTGGGATACACTTTTTTCGGCTTTCTCCACGAAGACCTTGATTGCGGGTGATTTTAACGCACACCACACTAATTGGTCATTCAAATCAGATACGAGAGGCATTCAAATTATGGACTCGGCCCTTGACAATAACTTCATATCTCTAAATAATGGCGCTGCGACACGATTCAAATTAGTCAATGGCAGTTTACAACAGACTTCGCCTGATATTTCCTTTGCCACTTCCGATATAGCTATCAAGTTTACATGGCAAGTATTTAATGAAAACCTAGGGAGTGATCACCTGATTATTAAACTTTCAATTAATATTCCTAATGACTTTAGTTTTGTTAAAATACGCAACTTTAAAAAAGCAGATTGGCCGGGATATCGTCGTGATATTAACGAAAATCATATTAGTTATAATCATGGTCCGGATACGATCCAAGAGATGTACGATTTGTTTTTTAACATCATAAATAAAGCGGCCGATAAACATATTCCGTACACAAAGTATTGTACTAAACCTAGGGAAAAGTTTATCCCTAAAGAGTATTGGCAACCTAATTTATCTAAGATAGTCGCACGGTGTAGATTAGCTTTGAGTATCTTCCGTCGTAACCCTACACCCGAAAATTTGACTAATTAGAGCAATTGACTAAAGAATTACAAATCTTAATACGTAAAGAAAAATCCTTAAGCTGGCAGAAGTTCTGCAACTCCATTGATCACATGACTACGGCTTCTGATTTGTGGCGTCGTATGCGATGGATGAAAGGTATGAAGCAAAGACAAATTAGTTCCCTTGAGAAGCAAAACGAGTTATTGCGTTCACTTTCACCAGACTACGTTAGAAATGTTATGCCTATATTCGGGTCCAAGAACTCGATTTTGGAAACAGACTTTTCTATGCAAGAACTTAAAAATTTAAAAAAAAAAAGGATACAGCTCCAGGGGAAGATTGTATAACTTACTCAATGATTTATCAATTACCGGACACAGCTAAATATTTTTTGCTTTGCTTGTATAATAATATATTAAAGTACAGTGTGGTTCCTTTACAGTGGCGTAAAATAAAAATAAATGCTATACCTAAAATCAGTTCATCTCCTAGCAATGTATCGAAATTAAGACCCATTTCATTACTTTCCTGTATGTGCAAAATATTTCACTTGCTCATTTTCAAACGATTAGAGTGGTATATTGAATCAAGGAAAATACTCTCACCTCATACAGTGGGATTTAGAAAATCACAATCCTGCTTAGATTCTATATCACGTTTAGTTACATACGTTCAAATCGGCTTCTCAAAGAATATTCCAACTTTGTCCTGCTTTCTAGATATTGAAAATGCTTACAACAATGTCTCAATTGATGTGGCGATCGAAATGCTAGATAATCTGCAAATAGGGTCTAAAATCTGTACATATTTATGGTCTTTTCTAAGCGAGAGATATCTGAATATTAAGTCTGAAAGTGGCGAAACCATACTCTCTAGGTGGACTAATAAAGGCCTAGCGCAGGGGGACCCATTGTCCCCATTGCTTTTTAATCTAATAACACTTAAAATATGTCAAGGCACTGAAAATGTATTAATATCACAATATGCTGACGATTTTATACTCTTTACTAGTAACAAAGACATTCAAAGTTGTGAGAGAAATATTCAACATACATTGAACACTATAGTTATATTGTTAGATGAGCTAGGATTAACATTATCTGCGAGTAAATCTAAGTTTTGTCTGTTTAGTAGAGGCCGTAGAAAAACAATTCCTATTTTCAAAATAAACAATCAATGTTTGGTCAAATCGGATAATATAAAATATTTAGGCATGTGGTTAGATTGTAACTTGCGTTGGGGAAAACACATAAGGGAAGCTATAGAAAAATGTTCAAAATTTCTGAATATTCTAAAACTGTTAGCGGGTAGTACTTGGGGTGTTCATACTAAGCATTTACGCAGATTATATATTTCACTAATTAGAAGTAGGCTGGATTACGGTAGTTTTATTTATGACTGCGGGGCCAGTACAACTGTTAATAAGCTCGATAAAATTCAAAATCAAGCAATGAGGATAGTTGGTGGGTTCATTAAAAGCACCCCCATTCACGTTATGGAGTGCGAATTAAATATAATGCCTTTATCCTTAAGAAGACTATACCTTGCGTATAAGTTCATGTTAAAAAGTGTGTCCTGGTCGGAGAATGTTACTGTTGATATGATATCAAACTTGAATGATTTTTGTAATAAAGGCTATTGGGCAAATAAAAAATAACCTCTGCTTGCTAAAATCTTTAATGATATAAAATTAGACAAAGTTTTCACAGCTCATACCTTGGGGATGTTTAGCTTAGATATTTGGGTCTCAGCCATTTCATTGGAAAAAAATATAAAAACAGAACTTGAAAGTATAGCAAACAGTAAAACTTCATATGAATGTAATACTTTACTAAGCAATGTAATAAAGGAATTAAATACAAAGTATAGTGGCTGGAATACATTTTTCACAGACGGAGCGAAAAATGCTCAGGGGCAGGGGTCTGGTTTCTTTTATCGTAGGTTAAATGTTAAAGCTGGATATAAAATAACTTCACATGTATCTGTTATGTCATTGGAGCTTTTTGCAATCTATCAAGCCATATTATATGCAGACGAGAAAAAAATCAATAATATTGTTATATTTTCTGACAGCAAGAGTGCTCTACAACACGTGGCTCGATGCGCCTCTGGTTTCAGAAGTGCATCGATAGCCTACGATATAATACGTTTATTACATAAATTCAATGAAAATGGTCTTGATATCAGATTGCAATGGGTTCCGGCTCATATTGGGGTCAAGGGAAACGAAGAAGCTGATAAAATAGCTAGACAGGCGGCAGTAGACGGAACCGTTACAGATTTTGTACCAGATTACTCGGACTTGTTACCTAAATTTAAAATGAAATGTTTTAACAGTTGGAAAAAGTATTTTGATGAGAAATGCGAAACAAAGGGAATCTGGTATAAATCTATCCAACAAATACCTCCTCGTTCTCCTTGGTTTGACAATGATGAGCTGAGTAGAAAATATGTCAAATTAGCATTACGAATACGCTCTGGCCACATTCCGTCAGCAAAGTTTGCATTCCTTATGAAGAAAGCGAGTTCACCAAATTGCAGCATGTGTAACACCGTGGAGGATGTGCAACATTTGCTGATGGAATGTGCAAGAAACCAAAATGAAAGAGAAACTTTAATGAGGAAGTTTAACTTAAATAAGCTAAATGTTGGCTTAGTACAAACTGTAATGTCCCGACCCAGGTCTGATCTAGCAAAACAACTTTGTAGCTTGGTGGAAGTGCTTAATCCTTAATTACTGTTATTTTTAGTAGATGTATGTATATTTTGTTTTTCTCTTTTTATGTTGAAATTGTATAAATGAACAATGGGGTTGGCATATCCTTGTGGATAAAAACTCCAAATTAATTAATAAAGATTAAAAAAATAAAAAAAAAAGGTGGATCAGGAATTACTGTCAAAAAAATTGCATTTAATGGAATTCTGGGGAACCTCCTCCGATGGTTTTCTTCCTATATCACCAATAGAGCTCAAAAGATTGTCATAAAAGGATTTAATTCAGCATCAATTACCGTAACGTCCGGCGTGCCCCAGGGCTCGATCCTCGGCCTTCTTTTGTTTATCTTATTCGTAAATGACATTGGGGACTTTTTAGACACTCAAAATTTCTATTATATGCAGATGATTTAAAAATATATAAGACTATTAAAAGTCCATATGATTGTGTCCTAATCCAAGAGGATCTAAATAAGCTTGTTAGTTACTGCTCCGATAATACATTGTACTTGAGTATCTCTAAATGTTTCTCAATTTCATTTACAAAAAGAAAAGTCCTATTAATTCCAATTACAACATACATAATTCATCTTTATAAAGGGTGACGTTAGTCCGAGACCTCGGGGTACTGCTTGACAGTAAGTTACATTTGACCAACATATAGATGTCATAACAAAGAACGCGTATCGTTTATATGGATTTGTAATGAGGTCCGCAACTGAATTTAAATCGGCTAGCACTTATTGTCACCTTTAAAAATCTTTAATAAGATCCCAACTGGAGTACGCCGTAACAATAATGGAACCCGTATTATAATAAATATGTGGATATTTTAGAATCAGTGCAACGTAAGTAAATCGATGCATTACAGATGTTTTCATAGATTTGTCACTTATGAAGAGCTACTTAAACTTACAACCTGATGAGCCTTAAGTCCCGATGTCTGTTTCTAGAAGCGATGTTTTTATTTGATATTTGTAATAATATATGTAACTGCCCTGAAATCACCAAAAAATTGTGTTATGTTCTGCCAAGAACTGTCATTCGGCAGGAGGTGCGTGCACATCCTGTCTTTGCCGTTACCTCTTGTCGCACTAACGCTGGAGTTAGCGCACCTCTTCGTCGCTTGTGTCATAACTATTTATTTTTCAGATTTCGATTTGTTTGCATTGCCTGCTAATAAATTTCATAATAGTCTAATCCTAACTATAAATAGCTTCGTTGAATAAAATTTGTATTTATATCAATAATTTGAATTGTATAAATAATTACATTTTTCTTTATTTGACACAAATTTATGTACATAATCAGTGAATTCTCTTGCCCCCAAACTAGTGAGTACTGTATTTCGCTACATTTACAAACAGGTATTTATGTCGTAAAATGAACAAAAAAAGGGTTTACTTAATACTAAAAATCATAATTACAAAGAGTGTGCGCGCGTGTGTGTAAGTGCATGTATGATAGTGGAGTGTATATATGTGTGCGCGTGTGTACGTGTGTTTGTGTAATTATCCGTGCAGTTTTAAGCTCTATTTATTCATGATCATATTTTCAACATCATCATAAGTAAGTTCTTTTAGCCATTCCATCAATAACTTTTTGAATTGATAGTTAGTCAAGCGTTTACAAGTTTTATGTACCTTCATGAATTTGTTGTATATAACGGGAGCAAGAACACCAAAGTAAAAATCATGAAATTAAATTGAAAATATGTAATAAAATAATTAAATTAAATTGATAGTTCACTATTAACCCCTTGAGTGTCCAACGGGCACGGTGTGCCCGTAAGAGAAATAGGCCGGTAGTGTCCTACGGGCACGGTGTGCCCATAAGGATTTGTGTGAACTTCACTCCGGTGTTGTGTGATTGGTTACCATAATAAAAACGTAAATCGACTAGTTACAGATTAACCAACATAATACCATAAATTTATACCAAATTTCCAAACTTGCAACTGAGAAAAAATAATAAAATTGCTGATTTCTGTGCTCATTTTTCTCCGTGCCGCCATATTGCGCTATGGCCATCAACTAAGTTGAATTTGTGATTTTTTTTAATGTGTTCTCAACGCAAACGTTAAGTGATTGTATTAGTATTATATATTAAATTATTGACAATTTAGTGAAGTATATGTTTTAAATATTTTTTTAAGCCAGTTATAAAAACATTTACAAAAAAAGTGTTAGTAACTAGTGTTTTGTGATGCAATTTTTGGGCGTTGGTCGCTAGCCGTCCTCCATATTTTTAATGATTATATGTAAGTATTTATTAATTACTTTACTAAATATATATAAGTTTCTCACAAAGTTGTCTTAGAATCCATTGTTGATAAGACATTTCGTATTGTTTTTGCTATAAATAGGTATAAATATGTTTTGTGAGTGAGAAATGTTTTCCGTCGGATCATCAAAATGGCGCAAATTTTTCGCTGCTATGAATAAATGGTTATTGTGAAGTAATATCGGTGAACTGTGTTAAATTAATGTATATAACCGTCGCGTCGTCTACTCGTGTCAATATTAGTGCAGTGAAAAAGGGAATTTCGTGAGTAATTTATGTGTATTTTGGATAATTGTTTCACATGGTGTAAAAATAAACCAGTCAAGTGCGAGTCGGACTCGCGCACCGAGGGTTCCGTACAAACCTATAGGTATATATAATTATTAAATTAAATATGTGATGTAACTAAAAATTTAGGGTTTTCAAAATTTTTGCTATGTGCTAAAAAACGTCACTTAATGACAGATTTCAAGATTATAGATTGACTGGAAATACCCGTTAGTTTTCACTTGGGCATTTGCGATGCATTTCAATTTTATACCCCTACGGGTTCATGAAGAAAGGGGTAGCCTTTAAAATTATTAAAATATTTTAATTATATGATGTAACTAAAAATTTATGGTTTCCGCGATTTTTCCTTTATCTGTGCTATAAGAGTTTGCTTCGTGCCAAATTTCAAGATTCTGAGTTCACGGGAAGAACCCTGTAGGTTTTGATTCCCTCGAGTAGTTGCGAGTTTGAAAATATGTTTAAATTGCTGGTTCTGTTGATTGCGTTGACATAGAAGTTTGATTTTATTACAGCTTAACGGTGTTATAGGCCTGAGTATTTAATCATCATCCTCTTTGCGTTATCCGAGTTTCAATCTGGGGTCCGCTAGTCTAACCGGATTTGGCTGAATATTAGCTTTTACACAGAGTGACTGCCTGTCTGACCTCAGCAATCCGAAGGGATTACCGATATTCCATGGTTTAGACTAGGGTCAGCTGATTAAGAAGGTACTGAGAAAGACCTTCATGACAACCGGGACCGACAGTTTAACGTGCTCTCCGAGGCACGGGACAAGCAATAATTAATAAAATTCAACAGACCTGAGTATTTGAACTTTAAAATTTTAAAAATGTTTGTATTATATGATGTAACAAAAAATTTACATTTATGGATTTTTTTTCTTAATCTGTGCTATAAGAAGTGGCCTTGTACCAAATTTCAAGATTCTAAGTTCATGGGAAGTACCCTGTAGGTTTTGATTCCCTTGTGGGTTTCGAAAATTTGCAAGAATTTGCGGCATAAACAGATGTATCTTTTGATTGCGTTGGCTTAGAAGTTTGATTCTGTTACAGCTTAAAGATATTATAGATTTGAGTACTTGATATGAATTTCAATTAAATACCTTTATACATTCATAAGGAAAGGGCTAGTAACTTTAAATTTCTTTTTTTTTATTATAATAATATGATGTAACTAAAAAAATACGGTTTTCGCAATTTTCCTTTTATCTGTGCTATAAGACGTTAGTTCGTACCAAATTTCAAGAATCTAAGTTTACGGGAAGTATCCTGTAGCTTTTGATTCTCTTGTCATTAGTTGCGAGTTTAAAAATATAGTAAAATTGCTGTATCTTTTGTTTGCATTAAGATAGAAGTTCGATTTTGTTACAGCTTAAAGGTATAATAAACTCCAGTATTTGACATGAATTTCAATTTAATAAGTTTACGCGTTCATGAGGAAAGGGGTAGTAACTTTAAAATTAATACAAATATTTTTCTATATGATGTAACGAAAAATTTACGGATTGCGCAATTTTCCCTTTATTTGCGCTATAAGACGTTGCTACGTAACAAATTTCAAGATTCTGAGTTTACGGGAAGTACCCTCTAGGTTTTGATTCCCTTGCGAGTAGTTGCGAGAAAATATGCGGCTAAAATTGCTGTTTCTTTTTATTGCGTTGACATAGAAGTTTGATTTTGTTACAGCTTCAAGGTATTATAGACCTGAGTATTTGATATGAATTTCAATTTAATAGCTTAACGCGTTCATGAGACAATGGTAATAACCTTAAAATCAATAGAAATATTTTTTTTTGATATGATGTAACTAAAAATTTGCGGTTTTTGCAATTTTTCCTTTATGCATGCTATAAGACCTTGCTACGTACTAAATTTCAAGATTCTGAGTTCACGGGAAGTAACCTGTAGGTTTTGAGTTTTGAATATTTGCGGAAATTTGCAGCATAAACGGCTGTATCTTTTGATTGCGTTGGCTTAGAAGTTTGATTTTTTCACAGCTTCAAGGAACAGTAGATTTGACTATTTGGTATAAATTTCAGTTTGATACCTCCACGCGTTTCTGAGAAAAAGGGTCTTGACAGACGCACGGACAACAAAGTGATCCTATAAGGGTGCCGTTTTTTCATTTCGAGGTATGGAACCCTAAAAAACAAAGTGACCTGCATTTATCAATTTTTGTTGACGTGAAAAAGTTAATGGTAAGCTATTTGAATATAATTTTCATATAGAGTAACTTCTGAACTGTATACGGTTTAAAATTTTCGTCATATAATTATACCAAACGCGAAAAAATTAAAGTTTTATAACCTAGGATATTATAAACGTTACATCCTCAAAATGGCTGGACACTACCGGAGAAAATGCATTTTAGAGCGGGTCATGCGAGTGGTTAAGTAATCTGTGAATAACAGTGTGAGTGCACATTTGCTCAGATATAGATGCTATGCAAAGTACTATATATTGTGTAACTGATAGTTAGTCCAAAAAAGAAAATAACCGTGCTCAATAATAAATGATAATAATATCTAGCCAAGGCTGCAGTTTCACCTACACATTTTTATAAACGGTTTCCACCTGTTCTCATGGGAATTTCACTAAATCCTTTCTTGCCTGAAACCAAACATGCCAAAGGACCATGGGCAAAAATGTATGAAGCCTGGGCTCAGCCACCAACACAGATGAGATCACTTTGAATATACTTGTAAAGCACTAGATACAAAGATATAAACTCATTTTTGCGAATTCCATGGGGATATTTTGCTATAAATATTTTTCTCCTACCATAAATAAACTATAATCCTGCAAAGTAATGCTGTTATGGCATTGTAGTTTATGTTGATTGACATCTTTACTTCGAATCTTCGAATTCTAAGATCAGTGAGACATCGAAAATTAGGATTCATTCACAATAAGACAATAGCGTAGGGCAAGAAAACGGTAGGCAGTTTTGATGAAAACGTTCGGCATCTATAAATATATAGGCATACTTTTTAGGGTTCCGTACCTCAAAATGAAAAAAACGGAAGCCTTATGGGATCACTTTGTTGTCCGTCCGTCTGTCAAGACCCTTTTTCTCAGAAACGCGTGGAGGTATCAAACTGAAATTTATACCAAATAGTTAAATCTGCTATCCCTCCAAGCTGCAAAAAAAAACAAACTTTTAAGCCAACGCAATCAAAAGATACAGCCGTTTATGCTGCAAATTACTGCAAATTTACGAAACTCACAACAAAATCAAAACCTAAAGGATACTTCCCGTGAAATCAGAAACTTGAAATTTTGTACGAAGCAATATCTTACAGCACAGATAAAGTAAAAATTGCGAAAACAGTAAATTTTTTGTTACATCATATAAAAAAAATGTTTCATTAATTTTAAAGTTACTATTCCACTCCTCATGAACGCATAAAGTTATTAAACTGAAATTCATACCAAATACTCGGATCTATAATACTTTTAAGCTGTAACAAAATCTAACTTCTATCTCTAAGCAATCAAAAGATACAGTAATTTTACTATATTTTGAAACTCGCAACTACTCGCCAGGGAATCAAAACCTACAGGGTACTTCCCGTGAACTCAAAATCATGAAATTTGGTAAGAAGCAATGTCTTATAGCACAGATTAAGGAAAAATTGTGAAAACAGTAAAGTATTCGTAACATCATATAAAAAAAAATGTCTTATTAATTATAAAGTTACTACCCCTTTCCTCATGAACTCGTTAAGTTATTAAATTGAAATTCATATCAAATACTCAAGTCTATAACACCGTTAAGCTGTGACAAAATGAAACTTCTCTGTCAACGCCATCAAAGGAAACAGCAATATAAGCTGCATATTTTTAAACGATGCAAATACCATCTTTGCGTATACGCTGGGATGAAATGAAACCTTATTCCAACATTAGGTGCACTCTCACCCAAGGACGAACTATTTAATTTTAAAAATTTAGAGAGGTCGTTGTACGCACCGACCAATGAGGTACCGTTGTCAGAAAATATATCAGCGGGTTTACCTCATCGAGAAATAAATCGATACAAAGCTAGTAAGTAACTATTTTTAGTTAAATCACCCACGGTCTCCAAATGGATGGCCTTGGTGGTGAAACAAATAAAAATTGCGATGTACACCTTTACCAGCCTGCATCCACGACCTTGACGACTAGCGGACATAATTGGACCGGCATAATCAACGCCCGTGCTCTCAAAGGAATACCTGCACTGCCTGAAACCTGGACTCACGCATTCTTTTGGTAAATTACCCATTATAGGCATTAGAACCTTACCTTTCATGCAGTGGCATAGAACACATTTATGATACCAGGCCTTCGCCAAGTTGCGACCTCCTATTGGCCAGTAAGATTCCCTAATTGAGGCTAATAGTAACTGAGTGCCAGCATGCATCAGCCTTTTATTCTCAAAATGAAATAAAAACTTGGTAAAATAGTGAGTGGACTGTAATATAGTAGGGTGCTTTTTAGAAAAATTAAAATTAGAATTATCGAGGCGTCCGCCTACACGCTTTATTTTGTTATTGTCTAAATAAACATTAAACTTAAGAAGAGCATTCTTCTTGGTAAACTCTTTTTATGCAAAAGTAATTCATACTCAATAAATGATTCAGACTGACTTTGAATTATTACAACATTTAATGCATATTGTTATTCATCTTGTGACAAATAATTAGTTTCAGGGTAATGTTTCCAACATGATTTAATAAACCTTATCATATAAGCTACAGAACGTTCAAGTCGTGAATAATTAGAAAAACGACTAAAATTAATCAAAGGTACTTTAGAATTATCTAAAACAGCACTTAGCACTACATCAGGTCGGATTTCCGGTAATGGCTCATCTCCTAAGGATTTAATTTGAGATGGCCATTCAGCCGGGTTTAGCCTCAAAAAATCTGGCCTTGACCACCACAGATCGGGATCCTGCAGAACACTAATATCCACGCCACGAGATATTAGGTCTGCTAGATTTTTATCTGTTGGGACGTGTCTCCAGGTACAATTGCCCGCCTTGTCCAAAACTTCAGCAACGCGGTTACGTACAAACGGCTGAAGTTTGTTAGGCATCATTTGTAAGCATCCCAACACTATAGTTGAATCAGTCCAGCAGTAAACCCGGCTGATCGCCACTTGAAGTGAACTCCTCACCTTCTCATAAAGATGAGCACCAATCAAGGCACCACGTAATTCCAGCCTCGGAATAGTTGTGGGCTTAATAGGAGCCACTCGACTTTTAGCCATTAATAAACAAACCGAACAATCGCCATTGTCGTAAATACTACGAACGTAGACGCAAGCACCATAATTATGCAGACTCAGACGCATCTGTAAAAATGTGGAGTTCTAATTCCCTATTTGAATTACATAATACAATTCGCGGAATACGTAAATTATTTAATAGAGGCAATGATTTAATTATATTTCAATTCATTTATTTCAGAAAAATATACATTGTGTTGAAAATATAATTTTACAATTATCAAATCTAAATCCAAACATAACATTACATATAAAATTACTAAATTCCGGCTTAACCTTTAATCGACGTTCTAAACACTGTAAACAGTGTGTAGCTCTTTTTTAGGAATTACCTAGAACCGAGGGATCTTTGCGAACACAAAAACGGCCATCAGACAATCGGGTCGTATTTTTAACGAAATGATCTTCACATAACTTTTCTTCAGGCATGTAAGAACTAGAAGACCTCGCATTTACCTCCTCTAATTGCCAAAACTTAGTTAAGTCGGCTCTGAGTGTATCACTATTGTCATCGGAAACAATATTAGATAAGTTACATTTTAAATTGTGCGAAAGCAACGCAATATTATTGTTTACAATAGGACCGGAAAGGATCCAGCCCAAACGGGTTTCACATAAAACTGGTTTCCCAGTACCCAATTTATAAGTTTGTGATCCTAATAAGTCCCAAAATAAATCAGCACCGATTAAAATATCAATGTCGCCGCGCTTATAAAAAGTAGGATTTGCTAAAATAATATTTGACGGAATATTGAGATTGACATTTATTTCACGGCACGGCACATTACTCGTAATAAATGGTAAAACAAAACAATGAAGATAGTGAGTAAAACTATCATCTAACGAAGATATTTCAACCTTACATGTTTTACCTACGTGCGAAATGACGTTGTTTATACCTAGTATAGCTTTGTTAACCTGATCAGTTATCAAGTGCAATCGTCTACATAACTTGTCCGTTATGAATGACGAAGTGCTACCACTATCGAGGACTGCACGAATGAGATGCACATAACCATAACGGTCCCGCACCTTGAGCAAAGCGGTCGATAATAACACATCTCGCTCTTCGTAACTATGGCGCGATGCAATATTTGCAGATAACGCGATTTTATTCGTATCAGTAGCGGCAGGCGGCATAATAGACGATACAGATTGATTATTAATCGGTATAGAAGTCGTATAACTAAGTGAATTCGCAATAGCTTCTTTAGAATGTGTGTGAATTTGTGAGTTATGTCTACGTTTACAATGTTTACAACCTGGTTTTTTACATTTATTAGCGTAATGACCAGAACGAAAACAGTTAAAACAAATTTTATAAGTGGGTAGTAATTTGAGACGTTCGTCATTACTTAATGCAAGAAACTGTGGACAGTTATTTAATATATGATCGTTATTATTACATTTAGGACATGCTTTAGGAGCTAATTGAGTGCTAGTGTTGTTCGGAGATTGCATTGTTACCATTGACTTGATCTCAGGGCTTGATTTACCTGGCGTTTGGGAAATATGATTGGTTCGAGCTTGTTCTATGGTCTCAAGTAAATCGGCACGGTGACGTAGGAAGTTAATAAATGAGTCAAAGGTAATAATTATGTCCTGATCAAACTTGCTCTTGTGCTCCTCCCACTCGCGATATATCTTTTGATCAAGCCTGCGTGTAACAATGTAAATCAAAAGTGTGTCCCAGTGCTTAACAGGTTCCCCTAAGGATTCTTATGATTGTAAATCTTTATATAATCGATCAATCAAGCTTCCTTTGAGATAGACACAATATTAAATAACGACGATATATGATTATTGACTAACAATCTTTTGTTATCAAAGCGATCGAGCAATAAATTCCATGCCACAGAATAATTACTTGACGAAAACTCAACAGCTTTAATTACAAGGGCTGTTGTTCCCTCCAGTGATGCTCTTAAGTAATGAAACTTATTTATTTTGTCAATTGTATTATTAGCATGAATTAGGCTGGCAAAAGTGTCGCGAAACTCTAGCCAATTACAATATGAACCGCTAAATTTTGGTAACTGAATCGTAGGCAACTTGACTGGCCTATGCATACTAGCAACAGTACCTTTAGAGCTTTCTATCGATTTATTATCCCTATTAAAGTCACACAGAATATTCTGGGCTGTAGACAAGGTTTTATAATAAAGAGACTCAAAATCAGAACGCTCACTGTATTGTAATTTTAGATCGTCCACAATGCATTCTAGACGTAACTGTACCTCATCATACCGTACGTACAACGACTCCATTTTACCCATGCGCCACTGCAATTCAGAAACATCACAATTTGTGAATTGTTTGTCCTTAAGAGAGTCCAGGAAGGTGACGAAAGAAGTTAAACGGCCTTTAAAGCTGCCTCGCTTTTTAACTAAATCCCTTTCCTCAGACATTCTGGGATACGAGTGTTGTCCACCTGAAATTGATACAGGAATACAATTTAAATACGAACAATATAATTGTTATACACGCCTACCAGTATAAGCACTAATTTAAAACAATTTGCAACGCAGAATTTTAATAATGAACTAAAAAGAAGAACTAATTACAAACTATAGTTCAACTACCTACAATATAAATATTGTAAGTTTTACTGCTAATTAACTATTTTTTACTTAGTTTTAACAAATAACACCAATAAAAGTACATAAAGATTCTAAATAGGCACTAACAATGACTTGCATTAATATCAAACACTCTAAACTATAAATGTATTATGTCGAGGTCCTTGCAAACAATAAACTATTGTCAGCTTATGGATTAGTTACAGCTTTATATAAAATTAATCCATCCGGCTCGAAGGACCATATGTGTGGTCTAAGGGGTGGCTGAAATGAGATACTGGAATGCTCTGTACAAAAGATGATCTTTAATCCGTGTTAACTCCACGAGATCAGAACAGCAAGTGGACTTGCACATACACGATACAAGTATAAAATAATAAAATTAACAATTAGTGATTTGAGCGTAATGCTGCTATGGTGATTTGGTCAGGCGCGCGTGAACACAACGTTTTATAGCACATAAGAAAAAGTTCTAAAACCTAGTTAAATCATATATTTTTTAAATAATTATATATATACCAACAGGTTTGTACGGAACCCTCGGTGCGCGCGTCCGACTCGCACTTGACCGGTTTATTTTTAGTATATTCATAGAGTGCTTTGAAAATAGGATGACGTCAATTTCTTTGCAAATTGTTGATAAAAAAAGCAAACAGCGCCTGCACCTTGCTGCTTATTTTTAAATTCTATCGTATCATAAGAGTTTGCTGAGCATATTATATTAAAATGAGAAAAATAAAAAGTTGTAAGGATAACCTGGTCATATTGAATTTATTCCTAATGGAGGAGTGGCCTTTATGAAAATCAACATTGTCGTAAGAAGTAGTTCGGTTGAATACTCTCCTAGTGTTTTTGACCCATCGGTCGAAATTACGTCGCGTTCAGCCCAGCCCAGAACATTCTGTCGAGCGTCGCATTGCGCTTAGTACTTAGCTTACACGTCCGAAAGTTAGACATTGTCATCTCAGAGGGTCGACTATAAGATGGCACCGCCATCTCATAGTGACTGTTCGATGCATTTGGTGTGTCATGCCAACCTAATACTATGACCGAATGTCCAGTCGCTGATGTATTGACGCCGAACCTTTAGCAAGATGTGTCGCTATACTAGGGTAGTAAATCATATTTTCGAACAATTAATACACTTTTTTAACCCTATTAAAACGTTAAAATAAAGTAAAACGATTGAATAACACCACGAGCCATCTTTTATGACTGGATTAATGCCAATTCCAATTAAAACAACAGTGGCTATCTCGGTGTGAATTAACCTCAATAATATTTTTTGTTTTTGCTTCGTGCCTGAGGCATCTGGTTTTTTTCCAAGAAAACCTTATTAATATTAATTTGCTATATCAGCTGTCTTGTTTCTATTTTCTTATTTTGACTTACCATTCAGATTCCTCGAAGGAGATATTTTATCCACATTTTCGTAGAGCAAAATGTACATTAATTTTTAGAAGCTAGTACTTAGTGAGTCATCATCATCATTAACGCTGTATATAAACTGTCCCACTGCGGCACGGGCCTCTTATCACTATGAGAAGGGTAAGGCCATAGTCCACCGCGCTGGCCTAGTGCGGATTGGCAGCCTTCACATGTCTTTTGAGAACATTATGGAGAACTCTTAGACCTGCAGGTTTCCTCAAGATGTTTTCCCTCACCGTTTAGCAAGCGATAATTAACAACTTAATACGCACATAACTCCAAAAAGTCATTGGTGCGTGCCGTGGATTCGAACCCGGACCCTCTGCGTAGCATTCTGTCGGTCTCTCTACCAGGCTATCGCTGCTTGCACTTAGTGAGTATACGATCAATAAAGTTTCATAATTTAGGAATATGCACTTTACTTAAAGAAGAAACTATCAAAACTATCCGCGCAGTTACGCTTACAAAATTCTTAGGAACCTATTCTTCAGTGAGAAAATCACGAATTTTTTTAAGTTCAGTGAAGAATATAATTTTTACATCCGCCCTTCTTTCTGTATGTCTAAGGCGTAAGTGTTGGGTTGACAATAAAACTTTAAGAAAAAGCTTCTGCGTCGACTAAATAAAAACATTATAAAACAAAAAAAAACGTAATACACCCATACGACCAATTGGACAAATGGAGAATCAAAAAAGCTTTTTATGATATTTGTCAAGGAGCGTTCATACAACAGGAAGCAGATACACATCACATCAAAACTATCACATACATAAAAATTTCATATAATGGCTATCCTTTACTAAAAACTATTCTGTTTACCACCAAATGTACCTTACAACATTTATAAATATAGAACCCCCGTTGCGAATTGGACTCGCGCTTGTTAGGTTTTTATTAGATGCGGCGACAAGTGAAGCGGATATTTCTAGGACTTTAATAATTAGTTTGCTGGAAATTTCAATAACTATGTTTTCATACATACATAGATACATAGACTCACGACTGTTTCCCGGAGGGGTAGGCAGAGACTACGGAACGCCATTTGCATCGATCCTGACATATCTCTCTTGCTTCATTCACTCCCATCAGATTCCTCGTGCATGCTCTTCTGCTCAGGGTACTTCTAACTTGTCCTGTTTTTAGGATGTCTCCAATCTGGTCAGAGAACGTCTGCCTCGGTCTTCCCCTTCGGCCTGTCCCTTTCACACTTGCCTTATATATCTGCTTGGTCAGTCTTTCGTCATCCATCCTCTCTACGTGCCCAAACCATCTTAGCATGCCTTTCTCGCTGCTTGTCACTACATCTTCTTTTACCCCAAAACACTCTCTTATCACACAATTCCTTACTATGTCAGTCAAAGAAACACCACAAATACTTCTCAGTGCTCTCATTTCGACAGCATTTATTCTACTTTCATGACTCTTCTGCCATACCCAACTATCACTACCATACATAAGAGTAGGTACTAACACCCCTCTATGCACAGTCAAACGTGCCTTTTTGGACACGTTTTGGCTATTCATAAACGCCTTCAGAGCTCCATTCACTCTGTTACTGCATTAACTCTTCTTTCAATATCTTCTACATTCTTACCATCTCTTGTAAACAGCGTACCTAAATATACAAACACATTCACTTGCTCCACTCGCTGTCCATCGATCATAACATTAAAAGCCGCAACACATTCCTCCTTTTTAAAAACCATAACTTTCGTTTTACTTACATTCACTTTCATTCCTTTCCTCTCTAATGCACCATGCATGATTGTTACCATCTCCTGCAACTCCTCCGCTGAAGATGCAAGTATAACCTGATCATCTGCATAAAGGAGGCAGTTGACAAGTAACTCATTCATCCTAAATCCATAGTCACTATTTTTCAAATCTTGCAAACAACTGTCCATGAAGAGGTTGAACAGCCACGGCGACGCTACACATCCCTGTCTAACACCTGTCTCGATGGTAAAACAATCCGTGTACGACCCATTTATCCTCACACAAGCTCTAGCATCTTCATAAAGGGATTTCAGAGCTTGTATGAGGCTGCTGTTCAGCCCATACATCGACAGTACCGACCACATTTCATTCTTCAGCGCTTTATCGTAAGCCTTTTCCAAATCCACGAATGCGCAATAGACCTTTTGACCTTTTGACAAGAATTTCTCGGCTATGCACCGCAAGGAAAAGACTTCGATTCTCTAGATCCGTGCACCCCATACCCTTTCGGAATCCTGCTTGTACATCCCATATTTTCTTGTCGGTTACTTCCATAACTCTTTCAATCAGTACCTTCGCATACAATTTGCCAACAATGCTGAGAAGGCTAATGCCTCTATAGTTCTTGCAGTCTTGTTGCGAGCCTTTTCCCTCATAAAGAGGCACAACCACCGCTGTGGCCCAGCCATCAGGTACTCGGCCGCTACTCCAGCACAAGTTAAATAAGCGCGTAGCTGACCAACTATGATGCCCTGTCCAGCCTTCAGCATTTCAACTGTAATCCTATCATATCCTGCAGCTTTACCTAATTTCATATTGCCCGAAGCCTTCACAATCTCATCCACTCCAACATCGCTTTCATCATTGCTATTATTACCATTCATTTCGTCGATCGATGTCTCTATCGCCGTTCTTTCAAATAAACCTTCAAAATACTCCTTCCATCTCTTCATCACGCATGATTCACCATTCAGTATCTTTCCATTCTTGTCTCTGATTGACGTGTATTCTGAAGATTGATTTCTTCCTCGAACTCTACGAATGGATTTCCAGAAAAACTTACGTTTCTCCGGAAATCTTCAGATAGTCTACTATCAAACTCATCTTTCTTTTCCTCTTTTTTCCTTGTAACAATTTCTTTCACAATTCTTTTTGACCTAACAAACTCCTTTCTTGCTTCATCTATGTCATCACTCGTTGCCTTTCCCATTCTTTCATTTGCTCTGGCAGCCAACCAATCTAACCAAGCTTTCTTCATCTCTGACACTGATGATTGTACATCCTTGTCCCACCATGTATTCTTAACCTTTCGTATTTTCCTTCTCTTGATCACACCACATACTTCAGGCGCTACACATACTATCTCTTCTTTAAAAGATTGCCATAATTCTTCCATATCATTTATGCCATCGAACCTCTCAAATCTTGCTATCAATCTTCGCTTATACTCTTCTTTCACATCTTTCTCTTGCAGATTTTCTACTTTTATTCTTTCCAAGACCCTATTTTCATTATGTTCTCGGTGTCGCTATCCTTTAAAGAGCCCACTTATCCGGCTCATCACCAAGAAGTGGTCTGTGTGGATGCCGATCACTCGATACACCCTTGTATCTAACACATTCTTTCTCAAACGTTCATCTACAATTACAAAATCAATCATACTTCTTCTAACATTCTTAGCCTCACGCGTATACATGTGTATCCTTTTGTAATCAAACATGGTGTTTGTCACACAAAGGCTCCACTCTAAACAAACCTCAAGCAATATTTTTCCATTTTCATTCACACTCTTATCACCAAATCCACTTAATATCCTTTCAAATCCATCTCGTTTTATCCATTGAAATCATCGTTATCCTTACATTTCCTCAAAATCGCTCTTAAATTCTCCCAAAATTCCTGCCTTTCGTCTTGTTCTCGCTGTGACATACGCGCTACTATATTAACCGGGGCGTAAACCCCTACAATAAAGAGACGAGTAAGTCCTACTTTCATTCTCATCCACAATAGTCTAGCATTTACACATTCAATTTCCATAATGCACTCATTCATTCTCGCAGACAGTATTAAACCAACTCCCTTGCAGGCTCTGGTGGTACTGTCTACCCCAGACCAATAAGCCGTGTAGCTGTCATGCTTGGTGAGGCCACAACCTTTCCTTTTTGTCTCATTCACACATTGAACATCAAAATTTCTATCATCCATCATCTGGCATACTTCATTCAATTTACCATCCATTCCTCCTCCAACATTTAATGATGCAAACCGGCTTTCCGTAGGCCGTTTTTCGCCCTCGCGGGAAACGTTTTCATCATAATAACAATTTAAAAAAATTAGTAAAAACTAGGATTTTAATCGACGGTATGTGAAATATTTATCTTCTGGAAAATAAAAAATACCTATTTTATAGTAAACTAGAGGACGCCAGCAGCTACGCCTGCATTTTTTTTTAATTTTACCCGTTTTGGCCGATCCCGTCGGAATTTCGGGAATTCCCTTCTTAGTGCACCCTTACGGTCCCCAAGGAACATACATGCCAAATTTCAGCCTCCTGCGCCCAATAGTTTCGGCTGTAGCGTGTCTGTCAGTCAGTCAGTAACGCAAGGATTTTATATATTAAGATAACCTGCAATAAATTATTTTTCCTGGTAACAAATTTCTTTATACAGGTTTTCCAGAAGGCCAATTATCATATTTTACCTTACATCTACTCTGTATTTTGAATGAAATGTGATTAGATTTATTGGTATTATCCTACACTTAATATGCTTTACGATACGCATTGCCGAGGGTATCAGGCTAAAATCGTATGGCAAGTGTTGCCATCGACACGAGAAGAAGAAGAATGCCATTATCATCTAATTTGACACATGTAGTTCGACGTTGACACATAATTTGTAACTTTGACACGACTTAATCCCGATATCATAGTAGCAACAATGAATACAGATTTATACATAGAACCGCAGTTCTTAAGGATTTCGTGCGCTGATTCCAACTTTCTAAATGGGGTCTTGCCCCAGTTTAGTTCGTAGCTGGCGCCGTTGGCGGCGCTGGCGTCATTCTCCTTCTTTCTTGCTCTCGTAGTTAAGATACACCATTTCTCTTGCTCTTACACTGGGGGAACGATTGCCACGCCTCGCCGCCAAGCGGCAATTTGGGTCGCAAGAAGTTTGTCACAGCGCCCATAGGAAATGCGGCTCTAAGTAAATATTTGAGCTCATTGGTAGCAGTTAATTTATGTGAATACAATAACGTACTACGTAATATAAGTATAACACCGACACTAGATTGAAACTGCATCTAAAACATATATAATAATGAACACTGGCCCTCTGATAGAATTCAGGACATCACTCGACTACAGAAGAAGAAGAGCAAAAATTTTATATTATTACTTTTGCGTATTTGAGCCTTCTTCTTTTTTTTTGTTTGACGTGTGGCCAACTGTGGTATCGGCTTTTATAGACTATCAGAAGCCTTCTGAGATAACGATTATTGTATTGAGGCAAAAACTGGCTCATAGGCTTTTCAGCACAGCAGTGCTGATTTAAATAACACACCAAGCTGTTACCCATCCAAGTGATAACCTCTATGATTGTTGCTTAACTTTGCCGATCTATTACGAACGGCAAGTGCAGTTACACTATGAGCACTTTTATTTTTAAGTAATATCTCAAGCTGGATAGTTTTTTGCAACCTTGCAGAATATGAAAACAACAAAAAGAATTTATTTTTCTTTAGAAGTTGCGAAAGAATAGCATGAACTCATTCGTCATAAAGCATAAATAACATGAGACAAACAATCAACACAAAATAAGACAGAAATTCACGTACCGTCCAAAATAATAACAAAAAATTCTTCATAATGTCAAAATATGACTTAAATATAGTCTGTGCAGTACCTACCATTAGGACTGGCATAAGCTGCCATCAAGTTAATGATTCAAGTCATTTCCTTTGCGAGAACATTAGTCAATGAGGTCTGAGAGTCTGAGGAATGTGGATTACTAATGAGGTCAATTCAGCTTTTGTGGAACATGACAACGGCTAGCTTGTGTTTTAGACTGGAACAGTTTTGTTGCAGATATTGTTGAATATTTTGATGCGGTAGAATAGGTATTTGTTCAAGTGTTTTTGCAGTTTTGGATGGAATTTATATTAAAAATATATAAAGGTCGATTTAGAAAGAAGATGAGCTAGGAAAATGCCCAAAACTCCTAGCATGCTATTATCACGGGTTTCTCAATAAGAGCCCTATTTTTGCAAGGCTTCGTCTAGGAAGACTGCGTTTTCATCAAATTACGTTTTATTTTGACCTATGAATTTTTATTACGAGAAGAAGTGCTAAACTACCTCTTTAAAAAATATATCTGTAATAAGGACAAAAATATCAATATATATTTTTATCATTTATGCACTTACTAACCAATTATCGCCGCGTTGTTTGAAAGTAAATGCCGGGCCATGCCAGGCCTACTTCCACATCGACATGTTGCTGTGCATAAAAATAAACAAATAAAGAACATAATTATTTAAGTCAAAATGTTTTCATAATAAAGCAACTTGGTTCACGACGAAAATGAGTTTAATTTTAACGATGTCGTTGTAATTACTTATCTCATCGCCCGCATCGAAGTGAGTAAAATTTAATGATCAATTTTAAACTTTCGCGATTTGTATATGTACATCATACTAAATAAATTAGCGGGTCTTAATCGCGTACAATTAATTTACTTAAGGTATAAATACCTATTTGTTTTCGACGTTTCGCTCGTCTTACACCGAGCGTGGTCGCGGAGAGACTGATGAGAGCTCAGCGCCGTCTTGTGGAAGTGCGGGTTTCGGCACCTACCCTCACTTGGTCTTTATTTAAGTTCGCACTATCGGTACTCCGACACACTACACTAATGACGTCTACACACTGTTGAGATTTATCACTGCGGCGGTGTTTACATTTGCTGATGACTGGATTCCAAGTAGCCGATAATCTATATCCATCCTCCCGGTTGAAATTGTTATATTACTTGATTTCTACCGCTTCACGTACTATCCTGGAGTAATAGTGACGATTGGTGGATAAGACTTGTGGTTGATGCAGTTCTATCCAGTAGTTTGGTCCAGACTCCAACAAATGCTCAGCTATAGCCGACTTATTAATATGTCGGTTTTTTACAGCTGCGATATGTTCCTTTACTCTTTCAGCAATTGTACGCTTAGTCTGCCCAATATATGAACTACCGCAGCTGCAATCGACTTTGTAGACGCCAGGTATATATATATAATATGTACATAATAAAATGTAAATCGGCGGTGGATACGTCCTCTGCTGGAGTATTACGTGGCGTCGCGTTACTGTGGCGTAAAAGTGCGTATGAGCAAGTGTCTATATGCCGTTAAAGTTATAGTAGGGAACAGGATATTTCTAGTGTTTTCGGTGTATATGGCCACTGAATCCCCGGATAATTTAAGTGAATTCGTTGATTGTCTTAGTGAAATAAATGCGATAATTGATAGCAGTGGAGTGGACTCTGTTTTCATATTGGGTGACTTTAACGCACAGCCGTGTAGTTTATTTGCAAATGAACTTCAAGATTTTTCATGTGAGGTTAAATAGTTATGTGGGGATACCACTATTCTTGGCCAAGACTCTGACACATACACGTATGTAAGTGAAGCCCACGGTACTACTAGTTGCTTAGATCACTGTGTAGTAACTGAGGCTGCTTGGAACTGTCTTTTAGATATAAGAGTTATGCATGATATCTCATGGTCTGATCACTATCCACTGCTTGTTATATGTGATATTGATGTACTTACACCTGAAACTGCATCATCTCCTCCGAGATATAATAATGTCTTATGGGGGAAAAGAGACCCAGCCCAGATATCAATGTATACAAGTTATTGTGATGAAAAATCAAAAGATATTGATTGTCCTTTAGATCTCAGTAGTTGCTGTGATATACAATGTGATAATGTATTACATCAATCACAAATAGATAAGTTTTATAAGAATATTGTTGACACTCTTAGTGAGGCTGTGATTTTTGGTAAAAATAAGTGTAATGCATCCAAAAAAGTTCATAAAACTGGCTGGAGCATGTACATCAAGAATGCTCACCGCCAAGCACGTCTTTATTTTCAGTTATGGGCATCTAACGGCAAACCGAGAAATGGTTTACTATATGATAATATGGTAAATAGCAGAAGGGCTTTTAAAACAAAGCTAAGACGGTGCCAGAATAATGAGATCCAGATTAAGATGGATGTTATAGCTAGCCATCATAATGCTAAAAACTTTTGCAGTTTTTGGAAGGCTACTAATAAACTTAGTTGTAAATCTAGTCTACCGGTGAGCATTGGAGGTGTAAGTGATCCAAAAATGATTGCGGATATATTTAGGGAATCTTTCAAGGCTGAATCTTCCTTAAGCTCTGTTACTAATCAGTCGGCGACCCTGGAGAGGTCTAGTAAACCACCTACTAGGTTTACGGAAGAGGAAATAGCATCCCTTGTAATGATGTATTATAATATAAATAATGAATTTCAATCACGTCGCGGGTTATCGTACTCGTCTTTAGGAAGAACTTTCCATAGATCATATTGACTGGAAGTTTATTCCACCAGCATCACCACATTTCGGCGGATCTTGGGAAAGCATGGTCAAAGTAATTAAAACGCATCTCTTCAAAGTTATAGGTCAACAGATCCTCTCTTACGAAGAGCTTTTAACTGTCCTTGCACAAGTCGAGGCACTGATCAACCCGCGTTGTTACCGTGAAAACCGCTAAAGGGAGTTACGTGCGCCCTGTTGTACGTCTCTGTCCGCTTCCAACTCAGTGAGATCTAGCCTGAAGTTGGACTTACCTCTTAGTTTAAGTATTTAGTTAGTAGTTTTCGCTATTATTGCGTTTGTAGTTTTCGCTAAAGTTAATTTAGATTAATTTTATAGTCATATCGCTGTCTTAGCCTATTGATGGGTTATGCGGTAGTACACCCAACATAGCTAAGTTCAATTCTATTTTTTTTAAAGGCAACCCTTTAGGGCCGGGGGGATATGGTAGCGCCATCTACCTTTCTATCGAAAACTAATCACATCAACGTCAATGGTTCGTTGCTGCTTGGCCAATGCGAGCGATGCCTTTGTTTCCGTCCCTGTCTATCCCATTCCCTGGAAGGGGCACGCCTTTCGCGGATTGGTCGCCGCGATCATTGACGCGAGAGACAGTCCAGAACATTCGAGAAGCTCGAGAACGTGTCCACCATACCGCACCGCACCGCTATAATTATTACCGCTTATACAAAACTCAAAACCGCTCGCGAGTGAAAGTGATTTGTGTAGTGGAGTGAATCAAGTAGCTTCATCACGAAAACACCAGGAGACTGCCCTTCTGAGAAGAAGAAGACTGACGTACAAGGTAGGTGCCCCTCATCCTTCAGCATCCTTAGAATATCCTATACCCACTCACAATTCTCTCCCATTCCAATCCAAGGCAACCAGAACTCGCCATCCTTTAGATACAGTCCATTCCTTCTACAAGTCGTCTAGAACCTACGGTTTCGATGTAACGCCGAACCAAGTAGGAAAAAAAGAGTGGATGAAAGAAGATTTATGTGAAGGACAAAGATAGAGAGAAGGTTACCACTGTAGTTGCTGCATAAGTACTGGAAGTAAGAACTTAAATAGTTGGGAGTATTGGGAGACATAAGGATAAAATAGAGAGTAGTGTGAGCACGCAGACTGCGTCTTTGACGAATAGGAAGCCACTTCATCTGGGCACGATAGGTAGACACGTGGTCATACTTGCGAAGATTTAAAATAAATGGAATGCAATTATTGAGGAGACGGTCAAGTTTGTTACATAGTAGCATACATCACCATAGTCGATCAAGGGAAATACCAAAGTTTGCACAAGCATTGTCTTAGTTTTGGGTGGTAGGAAGTTCCTTAGGCGATTGATAGCACGTAGAGTACCGGTAATCTTTTTGCTAGTTTGAGTGACATGGTTTCGCCAGCTTAACGTGCAGTCCATGTGTAGGCCAAGGTTTTTGACTACTGGGCACATATCTATGATGTTACCCTCATAAACTAGCGGTGGCAAAGTTGAGACGTCTAATCTTTTAATTACCCATTCGCTACCAATTACAATTGCTTGGGATTTGCTAGGGTTCACATACAATACAAACTTGTTTGACCAGCTCTGTATGGCGCTTAGATCTCGGTTAACTAACGTTTTATATGGTACTAGAGGATGCCAGCAGCTACGCCTGCATTTTTTTTTAAATTTACCCGTTTTGGCCGATCCCGTGGGAAATTCGGGAAATCCCTTCTTAGTGCACCCCTACGGTCCCCAAGGAACATACATGGCAAATTTCAGCTTCCTGTGCCCAATAGTTTCGGCTGTAGCGTGTCTGTCAGTCAGTCAGTAACGCAAGGATTTTATATATTAAGATAATGGTCTTATTGATTATAGTTGAAATTTGACAACAGGGAATGAATGAAGCAAAACAGTTACAATGGAATGTGCATCCTTCTGAAGTGTAAACATAAGTACAAATGACAATAGATTTTGTCTACACGTCCTTTGTATAAGAATATCTTGCTAAGATCCACTTGATTGCAAACCATTAACGGCAGTTTTTGACGCCAATAGGGCGTCACTTGCTCGTCGCCAGACCATACTTCCCTCATCTCTACACTGAAATCCTCAGACATAGTTTAGCTATTTCTCTAAATGTAACAGAAACCGATGCTATTCTTGATATTTCCTTTCAAATCTGAAGAAAAGTTGAAAGAATGAGGGCATAATGAATGATTTCCTCATTCGTGCACCTTTTTAGGGTTCCGTACCTCACAAGGTAAAAAAGGAACCCTTATAAGATCACTTTCTTGTCCGTCTGTCTGTCTGTCCGTGTGTCACCAGCGATTTTCTCAGGAACGGGTGGACCTAGAAATTTATACCAGATACTGAGGTCTATGGTTCCTATTAGGTGTATAAAAATCAGGGTCCTGGGTCAACCCGACAAAAAGATATGGTTAAAATTAGATTTTTGCGAAAACTTGTAAGTACCAAAATTAACCTTAATTTTCAACTTTTTTAATTTTCGGAATTTTTCCTTTACTTGTGCTGTAAGACCTTGGTTTTAACCAAAATTGACAATTCTAGGTCAACCGTAGGTACCCTATAGGTTTTGGGTCGAAAACCTATATGGTAGTTCCCGTTGAACTAGAATCACGGAATTTGGCCAAAAGCAGGGTCTTACAGCACAAATAAAGAAAAATTACAAAAAATAAAAAACTGGAAAATTTAAGGGTGTCCCCATACATACATAGTAGACTCAATTTAAGATGTCCTATAGGTTGTATGGGCGCTCATACAGATTTAGAGGACTAGCTTAATTAGCACCAACCTCAAATAAGTTAAAATGTGTACGGAACCCTCAGTGCGCGGATCAGACTCGCACTTACCCGAATTTTTTAAAAGAAAGATAGGTGATAATTACATATCTCTTGCAATGTCGAAACAACTGTATGACTATTGTTCCTTTAAGTAGAGCAGTACGAGTATGTGCCAGTGTTGCTCTAACATTAATAAAAGTGGGCTTTAAGAACAGTTAAACTTATCTAAATTGACTATCACAGCATTGATTAACAATATGTGTATCGTAGTTCCACTCTAATCGAATCTGCTAGTAACGCTCACAAACAGGCTGATAATACATTGCGTAAAAAGCCTCCGTAATAGAAGTCTGATCAATCTGAGAAAGACATTCTAGCTTACGAGTCACTCTAATAAAATTGGTATGACGATTTACATAGCAACCTCCTGGTAAAGATGTATCTAACAGACGTCCAAAAGTCCTCCAAGTCACAAAGGACTTGCATCATAGCCGAGGCCGACAGACCATAATTATGGTGTAATACACACACACTTAAACGTGTCTGGTTATAATTTGATTCCTCTACACCACAAACCAGATTAAATTATTTTTCGGAACACATCACAGCATAATTTACCTCTTCGGAAACCAATTTTAATTTTGCCAGCAATCAAACAATATCACTTGGATGAATCTAGTCTGTCGTTTTGATCAAACATTGGCGCTAATGGTAAACAATAGAGTAATCCCTGAGGAAATAAGGAGGATTTAAACACATTAAGTTGTTCATGTTGTAGTCAAAAGCATTCTTTATATAAATGTAATAAATTTGAGTCCATGATGCCTAGTGAAAGGAAATCTTTTGTTATACAGAGCAAATTATGCTTTAATTGTCTGCGTAATCATCATGTGTCTAAGTGTTTGTGCCATAGTGTTTGCTAGTTATGCAAATGTCGTCATCATACTAAATTACATTTAGGTGATAGAACAAATACTTCACCTACACCTCTGTCATAGAGTGATAGCAACACCTTAGCTCATACTGCTCAATCTCAAGTTTTATATAGTGAAGATGGTGTCTCAACTATGGTGTTATGTGCAGGATATCAATGGACATTACCATTTTGCTCGGGCGCTTATTGACTGTGGATCACAAGTGTCTATCATCACTGAGGATCTGGCACAGCGTCTGCAGTTAGTTCGTAGTCAGTCTAACCCTAGAATTGGCTTGGGTGGTGTAGTTAACCAACCTACTGGGGACGAGTAAAATGCAACATTAAATGTGTTCATCACTCTGATAAATCCTTTTGTGAACACATTATTATGAAGCGCATAACTGAAATTCGACCTTCCATGAATATTAATAAGTCTGTTCTTCAGAAATGTAGGCATGTTAGTTTGAGCGGATAAACATTTTGATACCCCAGGTCAGATTGACTTGCTTCTGGGTGTTGGTATTTATGACACAATTTTTGATGGGTTACGGTTCAGCCTAGGTGAACACATGCCTACTGCCTACTCATCAATGTTTGGATGAATGACCATGGGCAAAGCTCCTGCAGCATTGAGTCACATTGCCACCAATGTCTCGATGGCCTGCACTGTAGATTTGAATCTTGCTATGAATCGGTTCTGGGAAAGCGAAGAGCTTCCCAGGCGGCCCATACAGGATCCTGAAAACATTCAATGTGAGAAACATTTTGTGGAGACACATGCTAGGGATGAGACAGGTCGTTTTATTGTATCCATGCCGTTCAAGGTACACCCCAAGGCATTAGGTGACACACATGTCACAGCCTTGAAGCGGTTCCATAATCTTGAGCGCAGACTTCTCAAGGATGACAGATTGCGAGAGCTGTATGTCGAGTTCATGTGAGACTACCATGCAGCTGGACATACGCACGAAGTCACCTCCCCTGTATCCTCTGAGTGCTACTACATTGCCCATCATGGAGTTCTCAAGGAACACAGCGGTACTACCAAGTTCTCAAGGAACACAGCAGTACTTCAGCGATGCATTGTGCCTGATCAACCGGTTGCGATTCAAATCTACGGTTTCAGCTATGCATCCGAGCGTGGGTATGCATCGTGTGTATTCCTCCGCGCTGAGAGCTTAAATGAAATCACGCGTAGCTCCTTTGAAGCAGAAGCTAACAATACGCAAGCTAGGACGCAACGGCGCACTCTTGCTAGCTCATCTGATCGAGCACATTGTTTTAAATTTACGAGATAAATTTCCTATTCAATCCATTCACGCCTGGACGGATTCTACCATTGTCTTATCATGGTTAAAGATGTCACGACACAAATTACAAACATTTAAAGGTAATCGAGTGTCACAAGTCCAAGCCTTGTGTCCAAACGTCGTCTGGAAGCATGTTCCATCGACGATGAATCCAGCTGTCTCTGCCAGCTGTGGTCTGAAACCATCTGAATTGGTAGAACATCCTCTATGGTGGTCCCCACCTTGGCTTGCAGAAAATCCTGCGACATGACCTGGGGATTTGCCTTCAGTATGCGAGGTGGATTTGCCTGGAGTCAAATCAACTTCCCTTGCTTCCACTGCTGCTCAAGTTCTGCTTTCTCCATTACTTCTGGACAAGTTTAGCTCGCTTAGCAAGCTACAGGCTGTTGTAGGTTGGTGCAAACGATTCCTGTTTAACAGTCGCAATGCCATTCAGCGGCGCTCCGGACCTCTATCGTTTTCAGAATTAAACGATAGCTTGAGTTGTATAATCAAGTTGGCCTAGTCCGCAACGCTGTCCGAGGAAATGGAATCGCTGCGCAGTGGAAGGCGGTTAAGGGGAGCCTTGATGCGACTGAATCCGTTCATCGGTGACGAAGGGCTTCTGCGAGTTGGCGGTAGGATCAGTAAATCCGAGCTGAATTTTGCTGCTAAGCACCCGGTAATATTACCGAAAAATCATCATATAACAAATCTGATTGTTGAACACTACCACAAATTATATCTTCATCCTGGCTTGGCCACCCTGCAGGCCCTACTCCAGCGCAAGTTCTGGATCATATCGGCTCGGCGAGTGATTAAGCAGGTGATATTTCGCTGTCACCGTTGCTATCGATTGCGTCTCAGGTCTACTGAGCCATTCATGGGATACCTGCCGTCCAGTCGAATCACCTCAGCTCGACCCTTTCAACGCGTTGGAGTGGATTTTGCCCTTTTGGCTAAAGGTTTCTAAGATTCGAAACGCCAAGGCAATGCGATGTTACCTTTGCATTTATATTTGTTTCACCACTAAATGTGTTCATTTGGAAATCGTATCTGAGCTTTCCACCGAAGCTTTCATCGCTTGCTCTGATCGTTTCATCTCCCACCAAGGTCCTCCCTCAGATATTTACAGCGAATGCGGCACGAATTTTGTAGGTGCCCGTAGCCACTTAAAGGAAATTTATAAATTAATCTCGAGTTCATCAGACGACATTCATAATTCTTTATCTAACAAACAGATTGCTTGGCACTTGAAATCGCCTGCAAGTCCCTATATGGGCGTTTTGTGGGAGAGCGCTGTCAGGTCCGCCAAATTAATTCTCAACCGCGTCCTAGGCGATTGCTCTTTATTTTTCGAGGAATTGGCAACAATTTTCACAAAGGTAGAAGCTGTCTTCAATTCTAGACCCCTGTGCCCTCTTTCAAGCGATCCTAGCGATTTAGAAGTTCTAACCCCTGGTCATTTTATCATAGGGCAACCGCTGTTGGCTTTGCCGGAACGGAACGTAGAGGATAGCTTCAGTAGCCCGCTGAAGCGCTGGCAGCTGCTCCGACAAATCACTCAACATTTTGAGAGACGTTGGCACTCCAAATACTTGCACACTTTATCTCAACGCCATAAATGGCTAGTAAAACCGCGAATAGTCATGTAGGTGATTTGGTCCTCATTAAGGACAGCTCTCCACTGCTTCAGTGGCGTAAGGCTCGCGTTACTCGTCTCTGTCCCGGCAAGGACAACATCGTTAGGGTAGTAGAATTGAAAACAGCAACTGGAACTATGCTCAGGCCGGTTGTCAAAATTTGTCCTTTGATACCTAGGACGAACTAAAAACCTTTACCTCAACTTATTAAAATTCAATTAAGTATTATTTATTATTGAAAATCAACATATTCTTATAGACTAATTGAAAATCAGCGTGTCTATCACCATTTAGAAAATCAGCGTGTTAATCACCATTTAGAAAATCAGCGTGTTAATCACCACTTAGTAAATAAGCATTCAATTTGGTACTTATAGCAATTTTTACTATTTTTCTTTTTTTTTACCCAACTTAAACAGCTGACTCGCTCTTTGGGGGCGGTATGACGAATCATTTTTGTATATTGTAACATTCAAGATGCAGGTTGTAGGGTAAAATCATATTCTTATTAAAATTAAACTTTTCCTCACCTAATTCCTATCTACCCTCCACCTTCGCTTGATCGCACGTCAAAGTGCAAATAGGCGCCTCGCCCCTGTTCCGCGACAACCTCCGAACGTTAAAGACATTATCTTCCTACGGTCAATGCCTATACATCCCGTACCGGACGGTATCATCTCGCGAGTGCTCGGTGTGATCGGCAATCATCAGAAAATCAACCTATGGTGGGCAAGGAAGACGAGAGGAAACAAAAACTCCAACCAAGGTACCTCAGCTTTCCTCTTATTTTCCCCACCAAGTGCTATGAGAACAATTTCTGTTAGTGTTTGTTGTTTATATCAAACTGTGGAATGAAACTGAGATATTAGTCTATTGTTTATATTTTGGAGTAACGAATTCTTTGTTACGATTTTAATTAGGTTTTTGTAGTAAAATGTATGCCAAAATCTGTATTCTCTCTGAGAACTCATTCGTTTGCCCGTGACCACCACTGATAAAATATGGTTGAAGCCTTATTTTAAATTAAAAGGATTTTGATGTATTTGTCCTTAAACTCCATGAATACAATATGTCTTAGAATCTAATTGTACTTCATTTTTAATGTAGTATGACATTTAGACGTAAATATGCAAATGTACTAATAGAAACCCTCCTCCTACTAAAGAAGTCAACCAAAAACTCCACACTAACTAAAAGTCTTATCTCAAACATTTCAGAGCACAACTTATTGCCCTATGTGGTTCTGCAATGTCAGTAAAACGAATAGCGCAAGTTCACTTTTCACTCGAACGGTTCTAATTGATGTGTCCTTAAAACCCTTGAATACATATCTATGAACCTCAAAATTCTCCATTTATTAATCTAGTATGGTATATCCAAAAGAAAAAATCCAACTTAAATAGATGCAAACTTTTCCTCCAACAAAAAGTCAACCAAAAACTCCACACTATCTAACTAGAAGTCTTATCTCAAAACATTTCAGAGCATAACTTATTACCCTATGTGGTTCGGGAATGTCAGTAAAACGAATAGCGCAAGCTCACTTTTTAGTCGAACGCTTTTATCTCAGATTCCTTGAACTGGTGACATCTGAACATCTGTGCACATTAATATAATGTGACAGTTTTAGCGTGGGTGGAGATAAATATATTATTAAAACTTAGAGATTCCGAAGCGACCAGTTATGTTTTAGAAATCCGTTTGTGGTGATTATTTGGTAATAATTCTGTACATCTTTTTATATGTATTTTAAAATAAAGTCACTTGCGTCCTGTCTGTATGTATGAACGCGTTAAAGTTATAATAAACCGATCGGATTTCTGAACGGTTTTCACCACTAGATAGTGTGATTGCTGAGATAGGTTCAGATGTACAATGTTTGTGGGTGGAGCTGTGGCTGAAGTCTAGTATCAATATATAACAGTGTTAAGTCTGAGTGAATCATTACTATCTTTATTAAACTATATATACTTTTTTATACTTATATTTATTTTGTAAGTGTTAAAACACTTAAAATAAATTATTTGTTTATATGAATACTATTTCTAAAATAATTTTACGATTTTTTTTAGCGTTCGTATACCTACTTAATTTAAATTTTCATCCAAATATATTATGAGCAAGCAACAGATAATGATATTAATGTACAAATAGAGAAGCAAATTAATTACCTGAATGTCTGTCTATATTTTCAAACCACTATTTCATTCTAGAATGCAACTGAAATAAATATTTCTACGATAGCTGTACCTGTCAAGAATTTAATTGTATTCAATATTCAAAATTGAAAATCCTTTGCCGCCCCAAGCTACTCCATATCTTTCTAAAACTGAAAGGTTGCAATGAAACTTCCCCGTTATGCTTTAAAAGATAAACTTCAATTTTGCTTGTTCCAAATACTTTTTGATGTCCAGCTCGTATCTCGGATGAGAGAAACTGAAATGGTCGGCAACATTAGCTATAACTGTGTGGCTTATGTTATGTCCCTCTGGTATTATTTATACTACAGCGGCTTTCGTCAAAATTGAAAATAAAATACGACGCGAGCAATGTCAGCAATTAACTTGAAATAGAATTTGTCGGTGCATTTCACGGAGCTTCGGTCTCGAAGTTGAATCAGAAATAGAATGCGAAAGGGACTTGAATTTCGAACAATAAATCATGAACTAAAAGTAAAAGTGTAATTTCGAACATTAATTAGAGGCTCTTAAAAAGGTTTACATTGAGGGGGATAAAGTCAGAGGCAAGGGAGTGCAAAATTATTCGATTTTGTGGTTGGTAACCACAGTGTTGTGGTTTGCGATGCGGCCGTGCGGTGGCCAGATTCCAATTTTATGTCACCAGAAAAGTTTTATTATCAGAGGAATGGCGTATGAATGAACGATGGAATCCTTTTGTCACTTGTAATGAAATTCGTAATTAATTTTCATCAGAGTTTATTAATTTATATTTGTATATTATGGATATTCATTTGAATGTGCTTTATGTTATATTTAAATGAAATTTTCGGTTGCGTGTAGTTGGGTTAATAATAATGTTGAATTGCTGGCATGAGTTTAAATTTAGTCAATATAAATCATTTATTATAAATATCTTAGCTTTGAAAGTGTATTGCCACAATGGTGACCTAGGTATACAACATTGCTCCGCTTCAAGCTATCGAACAAAACACCCTAAGCAAACTCTATTACTCCGTCCGTAAGTAACCTAACTCCTAGCCTGCTCGCTGCAGACCATTTCATAAATAATTTTACTTCATTAATAGCTGAGCCGATATCCAAACACGAAAACTTTACTGGCTCATAGGGCGAAAGTCTCAGCTAGCTCTCGAAAACAAAATACTCTTGTACAAAGCAATACTAAAGCCCATCTGGAAGTACAGGATCCAATTATGGGGCACCCCAGCTCACTCAAACATACTACTACACCATGACCTACGAATGCCCACTGTGAAGCAGGAAATCGTACGCCATACCAAGTCCTACAAAGAACAAATCCAACAACACCCAAATACTCTGGCTCGGTCACTAATGGAGAATCAAAGCAAAGCGCGACGATTAAAGCAACCCCAACCAAACCCCAAGACCTAATCCAATCACAGTAAATATAACTACCTACTGTTTAAATAATGAGAATGTGACACATACTTCTGAATGTCCCACGAAGGAGACAGATTGTAGTAAATAAACAACAACAAAAAAAAATATTAATAGCCGAAGCACGACCCGCCAAATACTATAGCCTAACTCTTGTAAAAGAGGTAAAATAATTCACCATCATCCTAAAGTCTATATTATAGACTAGACATACACATACAAACATGCAGGCAGCACACACGCACACCCACATACATGCACTGACACACACGCGCGCAAACACACGCACATACACACACACATACACACACACACACACACACACACACACACACACACACACACACACACACACACACACACACACATTCTTAACTTTATCTATTTTCTTTTTACTACTTATTAAATAATTTAAAATAATTAGTTACCTAGTATCTTACGAACCCAGGGAAGAGCAGATCCACCCAACACAGGCATTACTATATGCTTCCTGGGTAGCTCTGGCCACAGAAAAATATTGTAAAGTGGCAACGAAATAAACTATTTTTATTTATTTATTATTTTATTCATTATCCTCATCATCAGCCAGCCGTAGTCCACTGGTGGATATAAGTCTTTATGCTGCGCGTCAATATATTAGATTTTGAGTGTCCAGCTGCGCCAGCCGCTTTACGTATACCGTGACTCCACTAACTGGTAGGTGTCCTAATTAAAAACAAGTTTTAAGTATACAAAAAAAATAAATCCTTGCCTAGAAAACTATTCCAATCTGCCTATCCACTGATTATAATATGAGTTATGTCTTACTACCGATCATATGAGTTATCTTCACCGAGAGCAACAAAAAACGGGACACTGCAACCTACGGCGTACGACGGAGCTTTTAATTAGAAAACAGTGCAAGTGTCAGTGCTCTAGTTAAAAGTTGCGATGCTGAGGCCCCGACCCTGTGTATGAATAAATAACGAAACTGTGCTTGTTTATTTTTAATGGCTTACTCAGATATGTTTGTGTGAATGCCTCGTTGATTCCGTGATGTAAATTGGCGTTCTTGTTTGTGAACTTCAATTTCCAAGTCAAGGTATTTTTATTTTCTAACCTATCAGATATGTAAAATTGATGTTAAAAGATTACTATTTTTCTATTATCTTTCTTTCGGTATATGATAATAAAAATAGTATTTGGTTGAAATATAATTGTTTACGTTGTTTTCAATTCTAGCCTGAAAAATTAACCCTTCAAACATTGAAGAAAATTCGCCTTTATAAAACTTTCAAATAATATTCTCCAAAGCGTAAGAATGAATTCATATATGACACGTATTCTGAATCAACCCTTGAAGTTTGAAATGACATTTTGAGATGATCTAATATAACTCTCTCACTTGAAGTAAACTTTTAAACTCTCGGAGATACGTAGAAATTAATCATATAAAAAAAATATATCTCGAAGTACTTTATTACCTGTTTATCATGATTAAGTAGTTTTTTTAATGTATGATATAATAATTTCAAACTTATGATAAAATTAATTTAGAAAATTAAAAACAAATTATCTCAGTTACCAATTCTAGTCTAAATTCAATTTGAAAGTATAATATAAGATAGTATGTCTTTAATGTCATGGAAGTTGGGTTGGCCTTTGGTATAGGTCGCAATGTGCGTCGATACCCTCGCGCCATCACATCTTCCTAGCACAGCGGGTTATGCGGGCGCTGCTGCTGCTACAGCGGAGACCCTCAAACGGCGCAAATACGCTAACCTAGTAGGGGATTACGTATTTGAGTGGTTTGGAGGGTTTTTGTGCCATAGATTGATGATACAGGGTACATACTGAGGTTTGGTGAGTGCAGACACGCTTATGACTGCGAGTCACATGCATTGCTTCTGACGGAGATAGTGGTGTACAAAGTAGTTACAACCCTATTCGTCTAATCGCCGAACGATTTGTCGAAATCCAGTTTGGGACACCAACAATTTTTTTCTGAGTGATTTGCAATTGACTGCATTACTTATTGCTACCGAACTGTTAATTTCATCAGGATGAAATTTGGCGGTAGATAAAAAAGTCCTTTCGACGTTGTCTGCATTTCGAAAGACCAAGTATGTCAAAATCAAATTCAAAGTCAAAATCATTTATTCATATATAGGCCACAAAGTGACGCTTATGAACGTCAAAAATTAAAGTTTATTACTAGATGATTCTACATTTAGATTTACTGCCACGTTCGCAATGCAATAGGTAGAACCACGAGAAAGAACGGGCAATAAAACTCGTGGCCACTCTTTTTAACTGCCAGTATAATGGTTTTACATGTTATCTTTGTAAGAAGCTGCAAGTGTTTTACATTGTGAGTTATCTACTAATGCAATTTAGTAGTTATTGATATCATATTCAAGCAATAAATTATGTTCCTTTGGTAAGCCTCCCAAAGTGGATATGGTGAAACAGGACCATCCACTTACGTCTTATGACGTACGCAACTCGCGAACATGACTGTTCAGATCTATGGTGGAACAGTATGTTCCGAAAAGTAATGGTATATAAACCTGCAGCAATTTACAATATATTAGTTAGCAGTTCATGACCACGAGTTACCCTCACCTTACAAATACGATAAATTATAATAAAAAGAGTAGAACAAGAATGCAAATGTAGTATAAAAAGAGAATACGGTAATTAACAAAACTATAAAACTGCTTATTGACCTAATAATCAAAAATTTGGCCTAATAAATGAATATTTATTTGCAAGCATACTTGTCGTCAAGATACTCACTTAGACTTTAATATGCCTTTAGTAAAAGATTATTTTTAACTATTGTCTGGAACGACCTTAACCGCAAGTCTAAAATATTACTTGGTATTTTATTATACATTCTTATACTAAGCCCAATAAAAGAGCTATGCTTTTTGTGTAAACGGAAATACGGTACACATAATTTGTGCCTGTTCCTAGTATTAAAATTGTGTATGTCACTATTCTTTTTGTAAGAATTTATATGTAGTCGTACATGCATAACACTGGCATAAATATATTGTGATGCTACAAGAAGAATACCAATATTTTTAAATTTTTCTTTGAGTCAGACTCTTGTCTTTAACTGGTAAATCACTTTAACTACTCGTTTTTGTAATATAAAAATATTTTCGATGTCAGCGGCTCTACCCCATAATACTATGCCATATGACATAACACTATGAAAATAGCTAAAATAAACCAATCTAGCCGTATCGACATCAGTCAACCTACGAACCTTCTTAATGGCATAAGCAGCTGAGCTAAGTTTCCCTGAGAGATATGTAACGTGCGCAGCCCACTGTAATTTCGAATCAAGTGTTATTCCTAGAAATAATGTAGATTCAGATGTTTCGAGTACATCATCATTTAGAGCTATACTAGTTATTTGACTGTGCTAGGACAAAGGTTTCTGACATTAGGCAGAGCAAACTTAATATATTTTGTTTTTCTAGCGTTCCGTACTAGATTGCTTACATTAAACCATTTAGTTACTTGAATGAGCGCACTGTTTATTTCGTTAAAATGTTTCTTATTTCTATCTACTTTGAATATCAAAGAAGTATCGTCTGCAAACAGTACAACGTCACAAATGTTTTTCAAGTAAAAAGGTAAATCGTTTTTGTAATCGTTTTTGGGCACTCTCCCATGCACTGAATATGTGTTTAAGTAACGCTACTCCTGCATTTGTTGTCGATTGGCCCTTGGTAAAACCATATTGCTCACTATGAAGGAGGCTGTTTAGATTAAAATGTCTAAGTTATTGCTTGAGTATGATCTTTTCAAAAATCTTAGTAAAGGCAGGTAATATCGATATTGGCCTATAATTACTAGGATCAGTCTTACTGCCGGATTTGAAAAGAGGTATTATCCTACTTTGTTTCATAAGATCGGGCAAAACACCCGATTCAATACACTTATTAAGTAAGTTGCTAAGGAGCTACTACGTCAATTATACTTTTCAAAACCTTAGCAGAAATGCCCCAGAGATCAACTGTATTCTTAGACTCTAGAGATTGAAAAGTACTTATAATGTCGGTAGAATAGGCTAGTTGACACTTTTTGTAAAAAGTCCCAATCCATTCAAAATCGTTTCACGAAGCCAAAAAAAATATTCTTGTATTTTTTCCATGCTTAAAAAAATAAAATATTAGTTTTAAAATTATGTTTGACATAAGGACACAAAAACGCTGTCGGCCATGTTGGTATTGTCAAGTGACGTGGGTATCGTAGTAAAGCACAGACGCCGTAAACAAACATTCGTATAACCTATCCAAATTTTACAATAACCATGATTTCTAATAAATTACACAATAAATAAAGTAATTATCGTTACTGCATCGTTCGAGAATGCAAGAATACCTCTAATTACTCTCCAGGAAAGTTGTCGATTATAGTACCTAAGGAACTAACAATACGGAACAGTTGGCTAGCACTTGCCGGACGGGATCCTTTATCTTTGTCAGCAGAAAGTCACTTATATATTTGTGAAGATCACTTCGATGTAAGTCTTAATGCATTAACAGTTTATGTACTAATATTTAATCACCTAACCATAACCAACATGATAAAACATACGATCATTTTGTATCTCAATAGGTACTTGAAACATATTATGAAAGATTTCAATGAAATACTTTTCAACATATAACTTCAAATTACCTTTCAGCTAGAAAAAGACATGGAAAATTATATGCAATATAAAATAATGGGCTCAGTTAAAAGAGTTCGTACGAGACCAGATTGCGTTCCATCTAAGTTCGAATGCCAAACTAATAGAAAGCGTAAACAAGATATTATGTCAACCATACATGAGCTGCAACATAGTTCTAAGAAAATAGTGCCAGAAACAAGAGAAAGCAAACAAGTCTGCTCTACAGGATTATTAACATCTTTGTTCCATCAAGGTAATTTAAAATTACACAAATGTTTAGTGTGTGTAGTACTATGCCTTATTACTCGTAATAATAGTTCAACTTGTAATTCAACTAATTGCTTTCAGAGTTACTTAATGAGGAGTTTGTTATACCTTCTTGTTCTTTTCATGAGAATAAGTTCCATGATAAGGCAGTGCAAGCGGTACAGCACAAAATCTAGTTTTGTGATCAAGCTGCGCAAGCTCAATCAACATAATTATGAACATTAATCATATCAAATACTGCCACATCACGCCCACAAAGTAGTTCAAGCATGTATAGCTAAACACTACAGAAGTAAACAAATTCAGTTTCATGCAAGTGTAAAAATACCATATCTTTACCGATCAGACCAGTTACCAGCCAGTCAGTTCCAACATCACCTAATAAACCACAACCAGGAAGATACAACAAACCATCTACATCTGGGCAATCCAACTTAAAAAGAAAATTATTTTTTACAACTGAGGAAAGATATGATAGTGATACATCATATTCACCATCTTTAGCTGGGTCACCTGTTGACTCTTCACCATCAAAACCTTTAAGTCAGACTACCATTGATAGTTATATTCAAGAAAAAGCCACAAAGGACCAGCTATTAAATCTACAATGTACATTATCAAAAATAAAACAAAAGCCCAGACTGTACATAGGAACACCAAAAGAAATTTATTTATTATATAGGGTTATTTCAAAAACACACACCTCTCAGAGAAACATATTTTACTGTGCTTAGTGAAAATAAGGTTAAATAGGACCTTTTCTCAATTAGCAGATGATTTTGATATTTCATTACCTCAAGCTAGTAAAATATTCATTAATAAAATGCCAATTATTGTCAGTGTACTTTCACCATTCATTAAAAAAATCACAAAAAGCACTATAAAAAGTAATTTACCCATAGCATTTCGACATAAATATAATAAAGTCACTTGTATTATAGATAGTGTCCGACCGAAGCTTCGGCTTCGGCCACCTTCGGCCAAAAAAACCATCTTCGGCGAAACCTTCGGCTTCGGCCCAAAACCCGGCCGAAGCCGAAGGCTTCGCCGAAGGTCCGAGCAATCGTCAGCATTGATCGAACTATTACGAAAGAATGAGTGAGAGAGAGCGCGACGGACTGGTCGTGTTTACAGGGGCCACCGCGCGGAGTCACTGTCAACTATCACATTGCGTGCGCGTCAAGACAAGTTCGTACGTATTTTTAAACACCTGTACCTACTTTTTTAGTGTTTTGTTTTGTATTTGTGTTTATCAATTTAATTGTGATACATAGTGTAATGATTTACAAGTGAACTAGTGAAAAGGACAATAATAACGTAAGTATGTATTTGTCTATTAAATCTGTACCTGAGAAGCATAACACTGTAACTCCGTTTTTTACGATTTTGAGTTTTTTACACTATCCTATTGTATGTGTCCTTCATCAATAAAATCAATCAATAAAATCAACTTTATGACAGAGTTTCGAAATTTGTTTTATAATATATGTCTGGGGAACATTCTAAAGCATAATATTTTAAGTAATTATACATTAAAATACTCGAATATAGAATTTGCATTTTACTGTGTGTGCGGAGTCACATTGTTCTGCCGCTACACTTTTAGTGACGTGTCACACGATGAAGCGATCGTATAAAAAGCGCGCAGGAGTTACAGTGCGTCCACTATGGGAGTGCCTCACAAACTCGTACTCATCATACGAGACTATCTGTCGATAGAAGCTTTCGGTACCGCGTTGAAGGCGCGCTCTCTTCGAGTCACGCCATCCGGCCCAGGGGTCAGTGCTGTTGCCTCTCTTGTATTCATTGTTTACTGTTGATATACCGATGCATCGGCTAGTGCAGACAGCACTTTTTGCAGACGACACAGCCATCTATATCTCAGGCGCAGACCCTGGCGCAGCCATTGGGAAGCTCCAATCTGCAGCCAACGCCTTAGGCGCGTGGTTCCGGGGATGGAGGATAGAGGTCAATCCCGAGAAGAGTCAGGCGGTGCTGTTCCACCGGAGAGCTCCTCATCTGTACCCTCCGAGTGCGACCCCACAAATAAGGATGTTTGGATCCCCTATTCCATGGACTAGGGAAGCCATATACCTTGGTGTGATTCTTGATGATCGACTATCGTTCCGTTCACACATTACGAAGGCTCGCAATAGAGCCTGCTTTGTGCTTGGGCGTTTACATAGCTTAGTCAACGCTAAATCTAAACTATCGCTTAGGAACAAGATTAGGTTATACACATCGTGGTTAGGCATATAATGACATACGCTAGTGTAGTATTCGCACACACCAGGCCACACAGAATCCATAGGCTACAAACACTTCAAAATAAGTTCATGCGGCGGGTTCAACGAAACTTCACATAATGATACGGATAACAAGTCTTACTGTATGATGTGGGATGAAACACAAGGAGGTAGTGGAGCCAATGAAGTAGGATCATGCGTCATTGAATGGGTTCTTAACTACAAGGAAGAAAAAACGGAAGAAATTACAATTTGGTCTGACAATTGTTCGGGGCAAAACCGCAATGTAATACTATTGTAGTAGCCAAAAAAAGCAATTAAAATTGCTAAGTTGATTGTAAAATCAACCACAAATTTCTACTTCGTGGCCACACACACTCCAAAGCTGACGTTGTTTCTCTCTCTCTCGTTTTGATATTATAGTTCCACGTGATTGGAAGTAGTTGGTTAAAATTTGTAAAACAAAGTATCCTCTGACAGTTCACAACATGGATCTTTTGAACATCAAGGATATCAAATCATTGGCAAATAATTTCAGACAGAGGCGTAAAAATTCAACACTCGAACCATTTTTTATTTCACGCTGCGTGTGGCTACAAGTCAGAAAAAACAGTAGTGGGATTTTATTTCATTAAAAATCTTTTTATGATGAAGAGTTTTCAGAGATTAATCTTAAGAAAAACACAAGACAAGCTCTTTTGTAGCCAAATACCCTACCCCAAGGAAACCAGAGTATTCGCCCCATTAGCATTCCTAAATACAAAGACTTAAGGACCTTAACACAATTATTGCCAATCCAGACCTAAATATTATGTTTTATTATTATGACCTTCCTCACGGCAATACTGTTGATGTTTTCGAAGAATTCGAAAATCAAGATTGATTTTATAGCTTTGAACATTTTTTATATTTACTTTCTTTTTCTTCAGTTTATTTTAATACGAATTTTAAGGTATGTTGCCGACTGTTAATATAAGAGTAAAATTGTTTAAAAGCATAACACTGTACAGTTTTTTATATTTCCTTAAAAAAGTACCAATTATACTGTCAAATTGACCTCAATATTGTTACCTAATTAAAGTTTATTAGTGTAGTTATTATATAATTAAACATGTTCTGCAAAATGTTGCCACATTTTATTTCACAAGCTCTTTAAAGTCAAGATTGTCAGTTATTTTTGAGAAAAACCTTCTCCTGTAAAGTTTGGTTTTTGGCTCTTACAGTTATATGCTTCTCAGGTACAGAAATAAGCAATGCTTTGTTTACGGTAGTTATTATTAGTTAAATTGAGACAGTCAATATTGAAGTTTTGAAATAATTTATGATATTAATTGTAGCTTGTAGACAATATTGTCAATATTGAACAAAATTACTAAGAGCTTATAAACCTTCGGCTTCGGCTTCGGCTTCGGCCGAAGGTTGTGACGATTGCCGATTAATCGGCTTCGGCTTCGGCTTCGGCCAAAAATCGACCTTCGGTCGGACCCTAATTATAGATTATTTAGAGGTTGAAATCCAGAAACACAAAAAGGCCTTTCACCAAGCAATGACTTGGTCAGAATATAAGAAAGCAAACACATTTAAATATCTAATAGCATGTATATCAGATGGCTTGGTAAATTTTGTATCTGCTGGATATGGTGGTAGAATTAGTGATGTAAATTTGCTTGAAGATAGTAAATTTCTTGATAGTTTGGAACCAAAATCCTCTATTTTAGCAGATAGAGGTTTCAAACACATTGAAATGTTTTTGAAGCAAAGGGGTTGTACACTATTGAGGCCTCCAAGTGTAGCTACAAGACAAAAACTAAGCAAAGCTGAAGCCAGAGAAACAAAAGAAATAGCCAGCCTCCGGATTCATGTGGAAAGAGTTGTCCGTAGAATCCGTGAATTTGCTCCACTGAAGCCGCATTCTGTAGTGAATTACAATTTACTCAATGTTTTAGATTTTTCTGTAACCACAGCTCGTGCTCTCATAAACCTCCAAGACTCTCTAATAAAATAATCATAATGATATATTAAATACAGTTTGTTTTATTTTTCCTTTATTCCTGAGTAGGATTATGTATGAGAGAGGAGTCTCGCGTCAAAAAAGGCAGCGATGGCCTAGTGGCGACAAATAAATATTATACATAGAAACACCCAAACCAAGTTGAACAGGCATGTTCATGCACACAAATATTTGACTTGTGCGGGCATCGAACCCGCGATCTTCGGCGTGGCAGTCACATACTGAAACCACTCCGCCATCCGGTCGTACATAGTTTTGGTAGTGGCTACTACTAAGAGAAAAACTGAGGATGCAACCTGGATTACATGGCTGAGATTACTCATTTAACCAGTTATGGGGAAATGATACATTTCCACAGAGCAACTGCCATCTGACCTCTGCAACCCTAAGGGATAGCAATATTAGACATGAGCTAAGCTTAGCTTGTGACACGAGACTCCTCTCATCATAATCCTAGCGTTATTCCCGGTTAATCCTCAGCTTTTCGCTTAGGAGCCCAGAGTCCGCTATCTAGTCTAGCCAGATACGGCGAAGTATTTACTTCTGCACTGAGCGACTGCCACCTGACCTCCGCAACCCTTAGGGATAGCGATACTCTTTTGGTTAGACTAGTGTCAGGATGTTGGAAGGTACTGACTCCCTGTAACGCCTGCTATAGATGTTCTTATGACAACCGGGACCGATGGCTTAACGTGCTCTCCAAGACACGAGGTAAGCGATAAAAAAATATTGTTAATTACGCACATGACTTCAATAAGTCATCGGTGCGCACGCCAGGATTCGAACCCGAGACTTTCTGCGTCGCAGTCTGTTAGAACAAAAATGTATATAAGTATGTTTATTAGTTGTCTAGTACCCACAGTACAAGCTCTGCTTAGTTTGGGACTAGATGACGTTGTGTGAATGTGTGAGAATATTAATAATATTATTATGTGGCATTAGTAAAAGTAATGGGATTGGGTGTATTTAGATAATTAAACAAACATGTATGACTATGATTATTTATGATTTATTAATATTGCTATACAGTAACACTTTCATACAATTTGGGGAAAATATTGACTTTCCAAAATTAAAACTATTTGCTTAATAAGCTCTCTTACATATATATCGTTATATTTTACAGGAAATATAGTCACACTATGATAATTTTCAAAATCACAACTAGCTACACAAAAATAGGTGAAATTAACTTTAGCACAAAACATTTGAATTTGGACTTGCGCAAAGCATTTTGCAGTTAGCTTGTTATCTTTAATATAAAGTTGTAGCAAGACAATATTATCATTACGCGCGGACTCGAATATTTTCCAGCTCGCACACCGACTATCTGTTTTACTCAACGTGCATCACATACGACGTCATCGAGGTGGTGGGACAAGACCCGCCTATATAAGCTCATGCGCATCGAAGATTTATTCATTCGCTCGCTAGGCGACTCAGAGTGCGATAGCCCCGCAGTCCACTCTGGTGTCCAGTAGATATAGCGAATCTGATCGATAGCCCCGCAGTCATCAGGTTAGCTAAGTATCGAGGTTTAAAGAGCGATAGCCCCGCAGTCCTCTTTAGACACTTGCGAAGCGTAGTGAGGAAGCGAAGAGCGATAGCCCCGCAGTCCTCTTCGCCCCTCACATAGGGTTAATACGTATATGCATAAGTATAAGTTGGTAAATGTGTGTATGAAGAAATATAGAATAAACGGTCAAAGCTACCCAAGAAGTCTATAATTTCTACACTGGTAACCCTATCGCCCTACATTTGGCGCCCAACGTAAATGAAGTTAGCTACAGATGTCAAGAGGATATTTTGAGATATTGTGAAATACCCACTACGCAAATAATAATATCCAAATGATGTAGGTACCTTCATCTTTTGGATAATATTTTGCAACTACCTTCATTTATAAACAATTTGATACAAATTCCCACATATTGCAAAAAATCAGGAGGTACCTGTATTTGCAAATATACATAATGGCTGAATCTAAGGATTTGTCACCAGACGCTATCAAACAGTTGAACTATTTAATCGATAAACTGCAAATTAGAACCATGACAACAAAAAGTTTTGCACAGTGCCACGCTAAGTTCAATGGCAAACGCTGTCATGACAAGGTGGAGTTTATAACAAAGATAACTGTTTTCAAGAAGGTGGAGAAGATTTCTGACGAAGATGCTTTGGAGGGTTTATCGTTAGTGTTAACCGAAAAAGCAGCCACTTGGTGGATTGGTGTGAAACCAACTATCAAGAAGTGGAACGCGGCCCTCGGTGCAATACGGTTGGCTTTCGCACCACAGAAGCAAGCGTATGAAATTTACTTAGAACTATTTGCGAAGAAACAAACGAATGAACCGATTGATGAATTTGTTTGCGAGAAACGGGCTTTGTTAGCGCAGTTGCCTGCAAAACGGCATAAGGAGGAAGAACAACTTGATATGGTGTATGGCTTGCTAAAACTCAAGTATAAAAAAGGATATCACCCGCGATGATGTCAAATCGTTCGACGAGCTCTTGCAACGTGGCCGACATATCGAAAATTTGCTGAAGGAAGCTGGAGACGTAAGCTTACAAGAGAGGAAGCAGCCGTTGCGGTGCTCATTTTGCGGCAAAAGGGGTCACGCTCTTGAGGTTTGCCGAAAAAGGCTTGCCGACTCCAAAAAGGAAACAAAGAATGAAAAAATTGCCTGTTACGGTTGCGGTGCGCCGGGTGTATACAGGAGCAGATGCAAAACATGTAAGCTCAAGGAAACGCCACCGAAACCAGTTTCGTTCTACACCGTGCAGACAACAATAGAAAATAGGGCCAAAATTCCTACTATTGAGATTGGATTCAAAGGAGATGTTGGCTATGCACACATTGATACAGCTGCCAGAACTAGCATCGCGGGAGCGCAGTTGTACAAAATGCTAGTACGGAAAGGTGTACAATTTACCCAGTGCACAGCAGAAGTTATCCTAGCGGATGGGATTAGAAAGATGTCTTCGCTCTTGTCTACACAGGTAGATATTCAAATTGGACAGCGTACACTGCCGATCTCATTCACCCAAATGACAACAGCCGGACGCAAATGACAACAGAACTCTCCTAGGCATTGATTTCCTGGAATCATCTGGAATGATTCTAAATCTCCCACAAAGATGTTGGTATTTTATAGACGAGCCTGCAAGGGTACATAAAATATTACAGTTACGGAATGAGCAAATTCCGCTTAAAGCTATAAAAGCCATAAACTTCGTTGACGAGCTAGTAACAAAGGATACGAAAGAAATTTGCGATTTCTTAAAATGGGCTCGAGAACTAACCATGGTCTCGCCCATGGCCGAAACACCATCTCCACTGAGGGATCAAGATAGTCCGCCTGAAGCCAAACGACCCCGCTGGACCTTGCAAAAGTTGGACACACCGCCGCGACCAGTACGTCCGCGTGAACCAGCAGATACGAATTCTTTTCTTGATCCACGTGTTGATTATGTTCCAATAAATCCTTCTCACTTGTATTCTATTGATATTCATTTACAACCTAATGAAGGCACTTTACTTACCAAAGATGAACGACAGATTTTCAATAACTTACTTACCGAATATAGTAGTATCTTTGGTAAGAACACAAATCCTACCCCATTTGCTGAGCACAGAATAGACACAGGCAATCACTCAGGCACATACTCCTATTAGTGTGAGGCCATATAGATTATCACCTACTAGGCAACAACAACTACGGGAGAAAATAGATGAAATGCTTAAAGATAATATTATTGAGGAATGTGACTCCTCATAGTCAGCACCAGTAATTCTTGTACCTAAGGGCAACAATGATGTCAGAGTCTGTATTGACTACAGGAAGCTAAACGAGATAACTAAACCTGATAGATATCCGTTACCACGTATTGATGACTTACTGCATCAAGCTAAAGCTATGCCATATATGTCTACAATCGATTTACAATCAAGCTACCATCAAATATGTGTACATCCAGATGACCAAGACAAGACAACCTTTGTTTCACCATTTGGAACGTTTCGATTCAAACGTATGCCATTTGGATTACGAAATGCACCTGCAACGTTTCAGAGATTAATGGATAAGTTTATAAGAGGCTTGAAGACGAAAGATAGCTGTGTAATAGCATATTTAGATGATTTGATCTTAAGATCAGCCAGCTTTATTCAACATATAGAAGACTTAAGGGAAGTATTTGAAAAACTTCGAATATATAACTTGAACGCTAACAGAAAGAAATGCAAGTTTGGTTGTTCTGAAGTAAAATATTTAGGACATTTAATTGTACCTGAAGGAATTAAGGCAGATCCTGGGAAAGTATCTGCTATTGCAAACCTACAAGAACCTAGAAATTTTAAACAATTGATTTCATTTCTACAAACAGCATCTTGGTACCGAAGATTCATACACAAATTCGCAGAAATTGCAAGACCATTAACTAACTTAACACGAAAGAAAGTTACTTGGCAATGGAATTCTGAAGAAAGTGAAGCCTTCGACAAGTTAAAGACTGCATTAACTACTGCTCCTGTACTAAAACAAGCTGACGAAAGTTTGCCATTTACAATAAAAACAGATGCAATTCAGTATGTCATTGGCGCAGCTTTAGTGCAGGGGGAGGGCGAACATGAGCACCCTGTGGAATACGCAAGTAGATTACTCAGTCCAGCCGAATGCAATTATACAGTGACAGAAAAAGAAGCATTGGCAATAGTATGGGCTATATCACAATTTCGTGGTTACATAGAAGGTACACGTTTCATAACAATAACAGATCACCAACCTCTTAAATGGTTGATGAATCTAAAAACTCCAACTGGACGCCTTGCAAGATGGGCGCTCCAGTTACAACCGTATGACTTCCAAATTCTGTATACGCCAGATCGTACCAATGTTGTAGCTGACACATTGTCACGACCACCATGCCCAAATCACAACGAAAACTGCACGATTTGTAGCATAGAAATGGAACTTCCAAGACTGAATGAAAAACAAATACGAGAAGAACAGTTTAAAGATAACGATTTGAAATTGATAATAAAAACATTAGAAAATGAAGACGAATCAGAAAAATATTCAGAATACGTTAAAAAAGGATTTCTGTTACATAAATGAGTTTTGTATCGTTACTCACCAGATCAAGACGATGATAATGCAAAGCTGCTTATCCCAAGACACGAAATACCTAATATCCTAAAAGCCTATCATGATGATCCCACTGGTGGACACATGGGTGTTGAGCGCACACTACAGCGTGTTACCAATAAATTTTACTGGAAGGGAATGCGAAAAGACATAATCAAATACATTCAAACATGTGTTGATTGCCAAAAATATAAACCTTAAAATCAAAAGCCAGCTGATTATTTCAATCCACACCAAACAGCCACAGATTTGAAGTTCTATCAATTGATTTGTTTGGGCCGCTACCAAAAGGACCTTCTGGAGAAAAATGGATCTTTATTGTAGAAGATACCGCCTCTAGATGGGTTGAAATTTTCGCTTTAAAAGAAGCTAGTTCTGAAAATTGCGCATCCATATTAATTAACGAAATATTCTTACGTTATGGATTACCAAGAAAAATTTTGAGCGACAATGGAGTCCAGTTAATATCAGCAGTAATGCAGAAACTTACATTTTGTTTAGAAATTGAACAAGTTTATACACCTGTTTATCATCCTGAACCAAACACTGTAGAGAGGAAGAATAGAGACATGAAGTCACAAATAGCTATGATGGTTAAAGATAAGCACCAAAATTGGCCAGCTACATTACCTGCAATCCGTTTTGCTATGAATACAGCAGTCTGTCAAACAACAGGTTTTTCACCAGCATACCTGACATTTGGTCGCGAGTTAAGAACCACATATGATTTGACACACGAGTTAAGTTCAACTATCGAATCTGAGAACTTCATTAAAGAAATAACTCCAACTTTGCAACAATTGGCGCAAAATTTGGCACTTGCGAAAGAAAATATTGAGAATAATTTGGAATCAAATAGACTCAAAGCAAATGTTAAGAGAAGACCTGATCCAGGATATAAAATTGGAGACTTAGTTAGTTAGTAGCGACTCATCCTATTAGTAACACTGACAAACAATTCTCTGCAAAATTTGCCCCTCGTCGTGATGGTCCTTACATTATATTAAAGAAACATGGCACTTCGACTTATGAAGTAGCACACCCAGATTCACCTGAACTTTCAATTGGAAAATATCAGACCTCTGCAATAACTCAGTTTGAAAGAAGAGATGACGTCTTTCCAGAACCTGTTAATCCGATCTGTCGAAGAGGACGACCTCGCAAGAATGCTGGTACTCTCACGGGACGCTAACGAGTACCAGAGGGGGAGAATGTAGCAAGACAATATTATCATTACGCGCGGACTCGAATACTTTCCCGCTCGCACACCGACTATCTGTTTCACTCAACGTGCATCACATACGACGTCATCGAGGTGGTGGGACAAGACCCACCTATATAAGCTCATGCGCATCGAAGATTTATTCATTCGCTCGCTAGGCGACTCAGAGTGCGATAGCCCCGCAGTCCACTCTGGTGTCCAGTAGATATAGCGAACCTGATCGATAGCCCCGCAGTCATCAGGTTAGCTAAGTATCGAGGTTTAAAGAGCGATAGCCATGCAGTCCTCTTTAGACACTCGCGAAGCGTAGGGAGGAAGCGAAGAGCGATAGCCCCGCAGTCCTCTTCGCCCCTCACATAGGGTTAATACGTATATGCATAAGTATAAGTTGGTAAATGTATGTATGAAGAATTATAGAATAAACGGTCAAAGCTACCCAAGAAGTCTATAATTTCTACACTGGTAACCCTATCGCCCTACAAAGTTCAATATTTTTTTTGGTAGAGGGGCATTTAATTTCTATCAGGTCTTTTCTCTGTTGATACCATCTGGTGAACCAGCAATCATAGTATATTCATTTGAGATATAAAGACCACATTTAGCAAATTTTACACCAAATTTTTCTTCCACAACTCTTATCTTCTTAAATTTGACCCCGTTTAATAGCAAGTGTTTGCACAGATCTTGCACCAAAAATCACTGCAACTAAAGACCCATCACATGTTTTGCAACGGCTTACTTCGTAATTTTTGGAAGCCGTTATCCTTCCATAGCATTTCCATATCCAAACCAGAGTGCACATCTGTGTTGGTTTCGAGTTTGCATTTCAGCAAATTTTATGTGGTCATCACTGAATAATTGCTTGATTTTTGTTATGAAGCTGTCACAGTCTGGGTCAACATAATATAACGTCGCCTTGGTGGTGAAAAGAGTTAAGCCACACTTTTTACTGAATTGAGTTAAGAACACCACCATACTTGGCGTTAATCAGAGATTTTATTGGTGAAGAGATCTAAGTAATAGCTTAACTAGAAGTTGGTTTTTCATTAAGACGTGAAAGGAGCTATATGAAACTAGGAACAAAAAATCAAATGGTGAATGTAGCGCTAGCTGCATAGATTCATTCACCACTTTTATTCGTATCAGAAAAATAGTTCAATGAAATAAGCAGTGAAAAGAGGTATGCCACATAAAAATGTTAACTTCCAAACAATCCGCCATTTCTGGCAACACTTTTGAATGAAATAGCGCCTTTTAATGTCATTTGTTTGACAGCTGACATTTTTAGTTTTGCATTTTCGAATTTCGTTCGCGCGTTTACGCTAAGTTATACTTCTACTATAATTACTTAAATAAAGTTATTATTGCTGTTTATAATTACTTAAATAAAGTTATTATTTTAATGAGGTACAGGAAAACGCGCCGTGACACGTTATCCAGAGGGACCGGATAAGGGGGTGGCCCGGGTTAGGGCAAGGACAGCGGTGGTTTCTGATTCGGACGGAGAACTAAGTTTATTTTTAGACTCGTAAGCTTCTTCATCTGACTCAACAAAACGCGCTCGCGAGATCGAGTAGCGTTTAGAGGAACTGCGCGGGCAATCGACAGCCACAATACAGGAGAAAGCGCTAGTCTCTGTTGCCGTTGTGGAGAGAGTGGCCAAGGAGAGCCGCAGCCTGACGGGGGCCTTTGTTAAGGCCCTGATGGACGTGGCTCGGGACATCGCGGCCGCAATTGCGGCTCAGACTAAGCACATCGGGCGAGAGAAGGCGTCTAACGCCGAGCTCCACTTCCGCCTATCCTCCCTTAAGGCTGCGATGGACGCGATGTCCAGTGAGCTTGAGCAGCTCCGTAAGACTGCGCCGTTGACATATGCAGCTGCTCAGTCTCCGCGAACGCCAACGACGGAGAGCTCCCCGATCTCCGAGTCATCTTCTCTTCCGGTCGCCAGGCACCCGACAATGAGCGCACCAGCCATGAGGCCTCCAAGGAGTAGGGGCCTACTTCGCCGAGAGGAGTTCCCTTCTCTTCCTTTCCACCCCATCCGGGCTCAGAATAGCGATCGGGTCCAGCAACAAGTTGTCGCGGCGCCTTATCCATGCGTGAGCCACGATGGCTCTATTTATACGGACCTGGCGTCGCAGATCTCGGATGCGATCCAGATGGATCGCAATTTCGAAGAACTTCGGGCCGAGATCTTCCCGGACCGTCTGGCATGGCCGCGACTCGCGCGGCCAGTAGCCGTGGCACATAACGCCGCGCCCATAGCTGCACCAGACGTGATTGCCGCCGCGTCCACTACTACAGAAGCAGTCACGCCCGGTGGCGGGAGCAGGAAGAAAAGATAGAGAAAGACAGCGCCGCCTACACCCGCACTTGCCCCATTGTAAACCCTCAACTCTGTTGAGCAGGCACCTGTAGCTGAGTCTAGTGCCTCCTGGGCCACAGTGACAAGTCGCCCTCCTGGCCACAGTGAAAAGGCCCGGGCCCGGAAGAATATAAAGACCAAGAAGCCAGCCACGTCGGCGGTGACAGTGACCCTTCCACCGGGGTCCAACATCACCTTAGCCGAGATGATGAGCCTGGCCAGGGAGAGGGTTGACCTCAACGAGGTGCGGCTCACTGAGGGCATCCGTCCGAAACGGGCGATCACCGGAGGACTTATACTCTAAATTCCCGGTGAACAGGCGTCGGAAAAGGTTGAAGGCCCCTTCAGATGGCGTTTTCCGTAACGGGTGCGATCGTGGCGGCGCCCGTAAAAATGGCTGAGATCCGGGTGAGAGACTTGGACGACACAGTAGTCCCTAAGGATATTGCCGAAGCAGTTGCCGTTGAGGGCAATTGCGATGAGGCCGACGTGAAGGTTGGTCAATTTCGCCCCTCCGCGGCGGCCTTGGGGACTGCGTGGGTCCGCTGCCTGCTCACAGCTGCCCGCGAGTTGGTGGCCGCAGGAAAGCTCCGAGTGGGTTGGGTCATCGCCCGTGTCGAGGCCCTGGCGGCTCGACCTCTACAGTGCTTCAGGTGCCTGGAGAAGGGACACGTGCGTGCCCGCTGCACATGTGACAGGGGCCGAAGCGCGGCCAGGCTGGCTACAAGGCAAGCGGTTGTGAGGAGAGTGCTCCGCGGTGCCCTGTGTGCACGGATGCGGGGCGCCCGGCCAACTACCGGGTGGGCACCAAAGCCTGCACCCCTCCTGAGAAGAAGGGTAGTAGAGTACGGGCTGCGGTTACCGCCGCTCCTGCCACGGCGGTTACCGAAACCACCAATGGTTTTGGGTTGTTAGAGTCGGTTACTGGCTCAGGGCAACCTAAACCACTGCCGTGCTGCGCAAGCAAAGCTTGACCATTACAGAGTGTTTGGCAATAATAGCGGCGCCGTATTTCATGGCGGACCACCCTCGTTGGTTCGGGGCATCAGATGGCTCCGTCGCTGTGTACTTGGAGGGAAAGAGAGTCGTTCTTCAGGGCAACCTAAACCACTGCCGTGCTGCACAAGCTTTGCTTGCGCAGACCATTGCAGAGTGTTTGGTTGCCCTAGCAATAATAGCGGCGCCGTATTTCATGGCGGACCACCCTCGTTGGTTCGGGGCATCAGATGGTTCCTACGCTGTGTACTTGGGGGGAAAGAGAGCCCCATTGCCACCTGCTCCGTCAGGGGCCGGGTTTCGTCGTTGTCGAATGGGATCCTGCGATCGTCGTCAGCTGCTATGTCTCCCCAAACAGTGGCCTTGCCGCTTTTGAGGCCTACCTCGAGGGGCTGGCCAACCACATTTTGGCCGCTCTAGCGTGTGGGGTGACACCCGTGACAACGTGCATGGAGAGACGGCGCTCGAATTGGCGACTGAACTCGACCTCTTACGCTTAGATTCATTCACATTCCTGAATTGTACATTGCTTTTGTTTTTGTTTTTTAATGTGGTGAAAAGAGCTAAGCCAAATATTCTCAATTACTTCGAAAATATTATATGAGCGTACTTAATCGAACTTTCTTAATTTCAACACCTTAACTTATTACCTTCTTACAAAAAAATATGGAAATCTGAATTCAAATAAAAGAGATACAACGAAAATTATTTTTTGTAGGCACTTTCTTATTTCAATTGTCTTTATCTTGGAATCAATCTAGTGTGGATTAGCTCCATTCACCACTAAGGCGACTCCAAAAATTCTTCTAGTACATTTGTGTTTGGTTCTGGGTCTGGGTGTACTCGTTTACACATTTCTTTGGCTGTTAAAACTTTTATTGATGTGCCAACCTTTGACAACTTTGAATTTTTCCAAAAACACTCAATGGAGGTACAAGATGGCTCTTTGCTACGACGGTGCAGCCACATCAAAAATGCGATTGCATGTTTGCAGCCCCCAGAAGATGCAGGACAATCTTGGCAGAGAGAACTTGTAATCTCTTCTTCTTCTTCATTTACCAGCACTGCAACTCTGTATTGCTTAGAGCGCATTTTATGTTCTGGACATACACTTTACAGTGCAGACATTAGAGTCTCGTTTGAGTTGGACATAGCCTATAGCATCATCACCGAACTGCCTTGCAGATCTGAAAATAAACAATAAGGAATTTTTAATTTTCATTTGTTAGAATGCACATCCATGTATTTGTTTTAAACAAACACATTACCCATAACCCTTTATATAATAATATCAGCAGTGTATATAAACTGTCACACTAGTGGCCATGGGCCTCTTCTCATTACGAGAAAGATCAGGTCGTAGTCCACCAGGCTATCCTAGAGCGGGTTGGCAGACTTCACATAACTTGCAAAAACTTAAAAAGAACTTCCAGATTTGCAGGTTTCCTCACGATGTTTTCCTTTTACCGTTTTAAGCTAGCGATAATTAAAAATTTAATACACATATAAATTCGAAAAATCACTGATGCTCGCCGAGTTTGTAATCCCAAACCACCTGCTTGGCAGGCAGACGCCCTTGTCACACGATTATCGTTGCTGCGAACATTCCTTATGACCCTTTGTGTTATGTTTATTACAACAAAATTTTATCAAAAGCAGTACTTACAAAGAAGCTTTGACATTCCTCAGCTCAGCAGAACAGAAATTCATTGCAAAATGAATTTTTTCGCGGCAGATTTATGCTATCTGCTTTTACAAATCCAATATCCATGATTAGTTTTGTCAGTTAAATAGTCGAAGAATAACTATAAACGTAGATAAGTTACGAGATGATGATATAATATAGTTCACAAACGATATACGAGATTGACGTTTATTTGTTTACTATGAGCATGATGTCACAACATGGCGGATAACCCGTTGGGCGTGATTTTTGACATTTCAAAATAAAGATAATAATTCATTTATTAATAATTAAATTTCTATATGATCCGATATTTTTATTGATTACTTGCTGTGCCCGCGACTCCGTTTGCGTAAATGTTGAAATTTAATTAGCATGTTATGCCAAAAGTATATAATATTTATAACTTTTATATGTATATTATATACCTAATATATATCTTTAGATAATTTCTTTATACACAACATTAACTGTTTTATCACCTTCACATAGAACATGTAAATTATTTTTAACGCTCACTCGTGAACATGCCACATATAACTGACCATGTGAAAAACAACATGTCCGGAGGTCGATTCCAGCTGTTTCAAGTGTCTGTCCCTTTTATTTAGAAAATACACACAGGACTACGAATATTCAGCCCTGCCGAAAGTAAGATAGCCCCGTTAAGTAACTCCAAGAGGTATCTGAATTCAGGCCTCAGTCTTCCGCCCAAAGATTCCCACGTACGTGACGTGAGGACTTCAGGAGTGGGAAATTGGGAAAAATGAGACACCTATATAAGAACAGAACACGAACGAACGAAAGAAATCAAAGAAACACAATCACATTCAACAATTAAAAATTCAAAAGAAACGACAAAGACACCGAAATTAACCGAGAACCTTATCAATCCTCGGAGAACCTTAACACCGCTATTTAGAAAATGATGTCATTTGCTCAACGCCATCTATATTTACATATACAAACCGAACGAGATAGAAAATAATATGGAAAAAAAGATGTATGCAAAGCATTGTTGTTATCATTTAAAATAAAATAAAATGTTTATATAACTATCATATAAACAAAATAATTTGAAATAAATGAGATTGACCGTTTAAATTAAGTGGACATTGTAATAAATTTTAACACAGAGACTTTTTGTTTATGAAAGTGCCGAATATTTCTATTATTTTTTTAATAACAGTAAGATACCTGAGATATAATTATTGTCTTTTTTGCAAGAAACATTTATTTTGCTAGAAAATTATTTGAAAATAGTGACATCTGTCGGTCGGAAGGATAACTATAATTATGCTCGGTTCCAGTCATTTATTTATCGAAAATACATAAACATATACTGACGAAATTAAGAATCGCCTCCTTTTTTTAAGTTGGGTAAATAGCCATAAAACACTTTGAAGGTACCTATTTAGACTAACTATACTTTTACTAACAAAATTATAATGATCATAGATGGCACCACATATATAACCAGTTTTGGATGATTCCTGTTTTGTTTGGGACTACGTACAAAGGACAGATCAAGCTGTACACGGAAAACCACTCAACCGATTGTGATGTATCATATACTATTTTATAGGTTTGAGTATCCTTTGTACATGAGTGTAAGTTTTATGGAAATCAATTTCGCCATCTTAGAGATCTTTAGCAATATAGGGAAAGACAGACAGAAATAAATACTAAAAAATATCAAGTATTGCTTTTTAGCATTTTCCTAGATTTTTAGTTAATTTTCGTCAAAATATAATGTTATATAATGTACAGACTTTTTCACCTCTATAGTTTTATTATAGTATAGATGAGTAGAAGAAGTGAAGACTTGTTATCGCGACAACAGCGCCAACTACCGGGTCAAATTGTAGCCTATACGTAGCGCAATAAAGTCCTCTACCTTGCAGTGAAATTCTCATTTGAATCGGTTCAGCCGTTCCAGAGATTACCCCGGACAAACAGAAAGACAGACAGACAGACAGACGGACAGACAGACAGACAGACAGACAGACAGACAGACAGACAGACGAACAGACAGATGGACAGACAGACAGACAAAAATGTTAAAAAGGGTTGTTTTGGACTTAGAATCGTGTAACTAACTATATGCACTTGAAAAAACATAGTAATTTTGAAATAACAGACAGACACTTCAATTTTATTTATATGTATAGAAAAGCAATACATCGCATATTCTGACGTCAAATACTTTATGAAGTAAATATTTTTATGACCAATTTTGATATATGTAGGTCAACTAGCCTATTAATACAATGGAACTTAAATAATACATCACATTTTCCTACACTAGATTCTAATAGGTTTTCTGCGACTATAGCTGATGATTTTAATTATCCAGTAGTAGTAATAGGTATGGTAGCACAGAATTTATTAAATGTGTGTGCGACATTTTTGTCATTATGAATTAATTTGTTACTATCAAATAAACTAAAACTATTACCTCTTAGTGTTGTCTTACCTGTTGCTTCATTAATAGCTCGACAGGTTGCCTTAATTTTATTCGAGGATTATTTAATTTTGTTCCTATGGAATAATGCCTTAGCTGTATTGCACACTCTTTTAAATATCTTGGAATAATTCTTAATATACTCTGTGAACTTCGAATCAGAATTGTATCTCTTCATACCGTACAACTCGTACATCTTTGCTCTGCTTTTGTAAATGCCTGCAGTAGCCCTCACTATAAGCTCGAGATTCCTTAACTACTTTCTCCTTAGTCCTAAATGTATTCTGAAACTCGTTGTTAACTACATTAAATAAATTATTGAATTTTTTATTTGGCGAATCAATCTCCATTTAATCAGGATTCATATCATTCATTCCAATCAAAATTTTATTCCGGAATTCATTAAACTTATGCCTAACTAACACTTTCTGTACAGTGCTATCACTATAATATGGAAACCTTGCTAATTGACCACAGTGATCCGAAGTTAATTCAGAAGTAACTAATTTATTCGAAACTGTACGATAACTAAATATATTGTCAAGACAGGTGGATATGATTTCAATATGCAGTCTCCAGAACGTTTATTTAACTCAGAATATTTTTACATAGCCGTAAGATTTATCCTAATAATACTTGCTGTTAATACCTCTAATAAATCAATTAACTGTAAAGGATTACTGAAGCTTTATTCATGTACAGATAAAGTATTGTGAAGAAAATAAAAATTAACAATATCTGGTTTATACCTATATTACTTACTATAAATACCTCTAATAAATCTATCACCTGTAAAGGTATTATTGAAGTTTTATTTTTGTACAGATAAAGTATTGCGAAGAAAATATTAATGAACAATATCCAAGCTAAGTGAATTAACTTTCACCGATATGAAACGTGACTCAGTGAAGTTTGTGGTCCTTTTTACATTAATTCTAGCTTTTATTACAACCTAACACAATAAAGCACTTAACACTGTTAAATATTTTGCAGAATATTTTAATTTTACGATCTTTCTTAATGAATTTTTCCGCGCGAATTAATGCAGAATGACTTTGTTCTGTGAATTCAGGTTTATGAGTAAAATGCGTACCTTCAAGCTATGCTTTTAATTTTATTCATCTCAGTACACAGCACTCTGCCCTATGCGATTCTCCGAAGAGATTTCTCAAAAATATTTAGCTAGGTAAATATTTAAATATTTCTACTACATATAACCTCTTATCTGTCAACCGACTTTTCGTGCAACTTAAGCGCATCTGTCACGCTACTCTCATGTATTATATTTTACTAACATATTGATAGACATGTCTTTGAAAGAAAAAATGTAAAAATACAGAGTCTCTCATAAATATCACAACAAATAATAGATATATTAACTTTTACATATACATACTTCACACACATGTGGATACAATAGACACACAGGCAATAATTATAATTACTAGCACAAAAAAAATCGCTGCTATATGACACTATTCATTGAATTTCGAAAACTGAAGGAATATTAATAATTCGCTGCTTTATGACACTATTCATCGAATTTCGAAAACTGAATGAATATTAGTAATAAAGCAAGTATAGTAAGTAAGTGTATATATAATCGTGTAATTTATTTGCAATGTAAACTATCACAAAGACAGTTCTTGAGTAAAGAAAAACATGGGAACAAACAGGGAACGCCGCACAGCGTCAAAAATTCAAATTTGCACTAGGTACATATTTTATGGTTGCCTTCCATTTCTAACAAATACGATAGCTTTGATAACGTATGTACCATTTCAAACCAGTTCTACCCAGAAGTTCTTGAGTTCCTTAGGAATGGAATTTGTTACGTGTCAAAATACATACATAGCACGTGGTGATAAATGATAAAAGGTAGTATAATTAACTGAAAAAAAACACCCAGCTAAAACTGTTAAGCGCAAGAAGCCGAAATTTGGCATGTATGTTCCCTGGGGACCGTGAGGGTGTACTAAGAAGGGCTTGCACAAACTCGCACGGTAAAGAAACGGCAAAATTAATAAAAATGTGCGATCGTAGCTGCGGGCATCATCTAGTTCTACAAATATCTATAAATAAATCGTACGGTTTATTTTTAATTCATCGGCACATTTAAAAAATAGCATAGAGTAACTTTTATGTGGGTAGACTTTCAAAATAGAAAAGCTTGAGCTAACTTGCCTAAAATACAAAGTATAAATGGCCTACATATTATTCTGTCTATTTTGGAACATAATCGGTCTACCACCAACTTATATAATTCAAATTTCGTTGAATTGGTTTTTGATATGTCTCAGTGTTACGTATATTCGTATGAAACTTGAATTAAGTAAAAGGTCAAGCTATTCTAAGACTGCAGTTGATTTACTTTTGACGAATTATTATAGTTTTATAAGAAAAGTTTCAAAGAAAACTAATTTTGTGACAGCGACAGATGTCATTGATACTTAATAAAATTTGTTGAAAGCGTCTGTATTATTAAGAAGACTTGTTTAAAACATATCCATATTTTACAGCTATACTAAAAGTACGTGAAGCCATCGGTCATGGCTCTCATGACGATTTTGGACTGTCGTTAAGGGAATTCAACACCCTTGAATTTACTGACGCAGAGCTAAGCCAAGGAATATTACTATTCCTTTTATCCCTTTGGGTTGCGGAGGACATCCCAAAAAGGACACTGGAGTTCCAATGCAAACGTCTTGGATGCAACCGGGATAACGCTAGATTCATAACGGTAATCCTTCTTAGTATCTAAACCCACTATGCCGAAGTTACGCGACCGAATTTACGTTACGACGTATTCGGCTGATATGACACACCATAAGTGCCGAACTTACGCTCGTGCTACGAACTACGCTTGTGCGCTACTACTAGAAAAGTTGCCGCCAAACGCTATAACGCAACGTAATTTCGGTCGTCAGTAATTCAAATAGCAATGCAGGCGTAATCATGGCGAACTTCGGTCACGTAAGTTCGGCATAGTGTGTTTAGACACTTATGCTCTACTTTGAAGGTGAAAGGAGAACTGTCATGGCCCATAGAAAATTTACCCAGGCCCGACACAAACGAAACATACCTCAGTTTTTTGTTATATTAGATATAACAAAAATATAGAATCAGTATTTTAAATAACAGTGGTTAACAACTATTTATAGCTATTTGACTTTACTCAGGCGAAATATTTAATAACCATTTATTTTTCACTTAATAGCAATCGTATCCATTTGGAATGACCCAAAGTTAATACAAATAGGATATATAGACAGTCACCAAACTTTTATCTCCATTACAGCAAAGATAAAATATTGGTAGTAGAATATACTATATCCGAAAGTGTATTTGTGCCTTTATTTGTTTTACGTTCTATAATTACAACGATAGCCTAGTGGAGATACCAACGGACTGCCATGCAGAGGGTATCGGGTTCGAATCCACGGCGCACACCAATGACTTTTTGAAGTGTATATTAAATTGTTAATTATAGCTTGCTCCGTGCCTCGGAGAGCACGTTAAACCGTCGGTCCCGGCTGTCATGAAGATCTTTGACAGTCGTTACGGGGAGTTATTACACTCAAATAAACTGATACTGGTCTAAACCATGGAATATCGCTATCCCTCTGGGTTGCGGAGGTCAGACGGCAGTCGCTCTGTGGAAAAGTTGATATTCTGTCATATCTGGTTAGACTAGTAAGCGGACCTTGGACTCCAAGGCGTGTCAGTCTTGGATGCAACTGGGATAACGCTAGGGCGATGATGATGACGTTCTATAATTACATAAAATGTGTAATCTTAATTTTAATACCTGCTTGGCTAGATAATATCGAGATCACTTTGACCATCCCGCACTGGGTATGGATTACGTACTTAGAGACATAGAAATAGAAAATGAATAAAAACTGATTTATTGTTTTTTTATTTATCAATATTATATTCCACTATCAAGCTCCCAGATTTCTAATGATACCTTTATTCTTTACCTTCTTTCTTTAGATTTAAATGAACCTTTACTCGATTGATATAACTTACTTGAAGTTTAAAAATAGTTATGTATATATAATAGTTACGTATTTTTATTTACTAGAACTTTGTTGGTCATCTGGATAATCCAATCATTATATTATTTTACAAGTTTTGGGAGTAAATAAATATAATAAAAAAATTTTAGTATGAAAACGTCAAAGCTAATTATTTTGTTGTTAACCACTTATTTCGAATATAACAATAATACATATTTGTTATACTCAAAATAACAAAAACCTGGGATATGTATATTTCATGTCGGGTCTGGGTCACAAATGACAGTTCTCCTTTGTGTTTGAACTTCAGAATGAAAAGTTTTATAGATTCCTTTCGCACCGTCGTTTTATTGAAGTATTATCGTCTGCGCTATTTTTATAGTGTACTTCTTTGAATAAGGTACTTGTTTTACGGTACAGTAATTGTTGCCGAGTAGATATAAAAGGGCACAAAACTAAAACTTTGTTAATATTAAATTTGCTTCAGTAAAACTTTCAATTTGCCTTGAAACAAAGAAGAAGTTGGCGATTGCATGAACTTAAACGTCAACATCTTTGAGTACAGCAAATAAAATAGTTTAAAAAAAACATTTTTATTTTAAAAATAAAAGTAATAAAGTTGTTTTTAGATTGATGGGAATGGATGTGGGGACGAAAGCAACTCATTGGCTTGGTGTATTAGTTAACGAATTTATGACTTGAAAAATCGTTTGGTACTTTAGCTATTTAAAGTATTATTTGAAGTCATTAGCGGGGAGTGTTTATGAGCCACTTTCTGGACGTTTTACAAACATGAAAGCGTTTTTTGATGTCCTTCTCTTTGATGTTCAAATTTTTTTTAATTTATTTACGGTTTTAACATAAATTATCAAGTGGCATGTATTTGTGGCATGTTAACTAGTGCTATGAATATATTTGGCATTTGTCATGTGTGTTTTTATAGCGTAAAAAGTGTAAGAATTTTGATCTCTTCCGATTTATTTATAGAGTAGAGGAAATACATTTGTTGGTGAATATTTCTTGGATGATTCAGAGGTTTGAATGAACATTTCAGTAATCATAGTCATGGGCAATGGGGTCCATTTGCTATGGAATTAAATGTAATAGTTTTTCTTTAAGATTAGCTAGCATTTATTTTTAGCATTAAAAGCGTCTGTAAAAGAAAAGGTTATTTGATTTATTTCTCATTCATGACAATACTTTAATGAGTTTGCTGGTACCGCCTTTAGGCTAATTTAACCACTAACAGCTTTCAAACGTCACAAATGCCTAATCCCTACTTAATATTATAAATTCGAAGGTATGTATGTTCCGGTTTCACGCTAAAACGGCGGAACCGATTTTGTTGAAATTTGATATAAAGATATCCTGGACCATGGAAACAGACATAGACTACCATAAGATGCAAAAATTAAACTGGGAGGGATTGTAGGGAGGTTAGAAGTTTGTTAGGAACACATTTACCTCTTGGAAGTGAGAACGCGTGCGCTATAATAATTGAGTGCGCATGTGCTATCGTATATCTGTCAGCACTGTCACATTATACATAATATTAATATCATATTGTGCACGGTGATTACATTGTTCGCATATATAAACTAATAATTATATACTACGCTTAAACGGCTGAAACGATTTTCTCTACTAATATTATAGATGCGAAAGTGTTTATAGATATACGACATTTATTAGAACATGGCTTTGGCATTTGACTGTATGCAAGGCGATGTTATTATGTTCCTTTCGGTAGATGTAATGGTATATAGTGTCATGAATACTGAACGAGCTACTTTGTACCCTATAGAGTTTCTGAAGTCTTTAGAAGAATCAGGAGTGTCTTCACACAAATTGAGACTGAAAGTAGGTTTGTGTTACCCCGAATTTAACGCGCACGAAGCGGCGGGCAATAGCTAGTGGTCCTATTAATCATGTATTTACATTTAGAAAATCAAGAGCTAGCTTAAATTATGCAATGACACGACTTGAATGGGTTACACTTGACCGTGGTATTTACATTCGAAAGTAAATTTTCGGCTCGGTTCTTGTTCGGTTTGGTTGTAATCCACGGCGCGCAACTCTGACTTTTCGAAGTAATGTGGGTATTTAATTTTATTAATTATAGCTTGCTTCATGCCTCGGAGAGCTCGTTAAGCCGTCGGTCCCGGCAGTTATGTAGATCTTTGACAGACGTTAAGGAGAGTCAGTATACATCATACAATATTATTTAGTGGGCCTTAGTCGCGATAATTTACTTATTTAAAGGCATAAATACCTCTGTTATTATCCTACGTACCTAAATGAGTAAATTATAGCGACTAAGACCCGCTAAATAATATTGTATGATGTATACAAATCGCGAAAGTTTAAAATCGAGAGTCAGTATCTTTGAATATACTGACAATATTGTATACCAAAGAATATTTCTATCCCTTCGGGTTTCAGAGGTCAGATGGCAGTCGTTTTGTGGAAAAGCTAATTAGTCAAATCAGGTTGGTGTAGTAAGCGTCTGATGTCTGATGATTATTTCAGCTACTGAATGTAATCTATATATATATATTGTTTGAAATAGAATTAGTTTTTATTATAAGTCAAATCGATTAGATCGATTGAGTAACGTTTTGTTTAGTCTATTGAAAATTTCTGACAATGGTCACACTGAACTGTCACTTCGCTTCCCGTTGAGAAATTACCACGTTGTCGACTCGTACGTAGAATAATTGTTCGCCTTTTGAAAAGCACATCATTGTAGCTACGCGAATAAGTAAACCGCTTTGAACGCCGCCTGATCTAGTGCTGGCAACGGTAAATTGATTGTGAACTATTGATTGATATTTGTGAAAATTGTGAATCTGGTATCGACTTCCACGTGCCAACGTGTCCTGAAAACGTCGCGTTTGAAGCTTAATAGCTAAGTATAAGATACTTCATTAATTTATTTTGGCCAATATACTTGTATGAATGTGTCTAATTTAGCTCAAGCCTGACATCAGCCAGGATAGCGGGTAAGTGAAGCACAGTATTGATATTGATTGATTTCAGTTCATCACTGCGCAACGCAGTGCATTGTGTCTGGATCATTGTCTATCGTGGTCAGGTAGATGTATTACATCTTCCACTGCGCACTTCTGATACACCTTCCTGCCTGGCTACGGTAATTCTAGACATAATTTTGGTGCAGAGCTGTAGTTGAAATTTAGCCGCTGTTGCATTACTGAGTTTAAACTCAGATTGGTATGAGCTTGTATCTTATCACCTTGTAGACAGTATTGTAGTGTTTGTCAGGTCAGTTATTGTCTAAAATACATAATATTTAATTGTATAAGTTGACCTAGATAATTTGAAACACATTGTCACATAACCTCAATCAGTAATTGTTGATTTGTATTGTTGAATAATCTAACTTAAATTTGTTGTTGCATTAATAAGTCAGTTTGTTTGGATACATAACAGCTGTATGTATCAATAAATTTAGTAAATTTAGTTTACTGCATATATTCATAAACATAACAACCAACTTGACCTTGCCACTTGGGCGGGTCACATTAATAAACTTTGTTTTGTTATAATATAAAGATAATATTGTTAGGTAACACATATTCTGTGCTTACTTACTATTGTATATCTCAAATAACACAGCCAGTCTGTCTGTTGCAAATAATTAATTAATTAATTTGAAGTTTCAACTTTTAATTTGTTATAAGTTATAACTTTGATAACCTTGATAACTTTGACTTTGTTTTGTGTCAATATATATTGAAACTATTAATTTTGTTGGACAGTAGATACCTGTCACTTGCCTGCACTTGCAGTAAACAGGCTAATACTTTGTTGGTTTCAAAGAATTGAGAAAAATTAAGTTTTGATTGTTAATTTTATTTAAGGCTTGTCCGGGCTCTTTTGAATTTTGATTATGTCAGCTATCAAGGACTTGCGTGCGGCTGCTGGTGCTATTGCATCAGATTTGCGCTGGTTTGCCTCGGCCAATGCTTTAGTTAACCGGCCTGATCGCCAGCAGGCCTTACTTCAGAGGTACGAGCGGATTGATGATCGCCTGGCAAGTGTGGAACAGCAATTCCGCACTTTCAGCACTTGCTGTCTTGAAGTGTCAATCAATGATTTCACCGCTGACCAGCGAAATAAGGTCAGCGAAGACTATGCTCAGGTCTTAGACCTGTATGATGCTGTCTCCAATACTGCGAGACAACTAGTTGCCGATAGGGAAGGGCAACCCGGCCTGAAGCAGGAGCTTCCTAGGTCAGCACCGGGGCTGGTGAGTAAGCTCCCTACTTTGGACCTCCCCCATTTTGATGGCTGCCTAGGAAGCTACCTGGGCTTCATTAATTTGTTCGACAGCCTAGTCAATGATAGGGCTGACCTTCGGCCGGCACAAAAGTTGGCCTATCTAATGTCGGTTCTGGATGGGGAGGCTAAGGGCCTCATCCAGCATCTGCCCGTGTCTGACGAGGCGTACCAGACGGCTCGGGACCTAATCACCCGTAGGTACCATAATAAGCGTGGCCTCGCCGACACGCACATTGAGCAGATTTTGGGCTTGCCGACGCTCACCCGGGTCTCTGGGTTGCGCACCCAACTGTTGAATCCGCTTTTGGTGGCCATCAACGCACTTAAGTGCCTTGACCTGCCCGTGGACCAATGGTCCTATCTATTGGTGCACATTGTGCTGAAGAAGCTGCCTGCCGACCTGAGGTCGCGTTTTGAGCAGCGCTTTGGTGGGGATAGCGCGACCCATCTGCCCCCCTTTGCTGACCTGGAGAAGTTCCTGGAGGATGAGTGCCGGGTCTTGGACAACTCCGGTGGTGACACGCCGGCTAAGTCGCAGCCGCCCAAGGTCAAGGAGCAGGCTCGCGGTCACACCCGAGCCAATGTCGACCGGCGCCCTCCTCGCTTTGCGGTCACGCAGAGCCCAGCGGAGTGCTCCTACTGCAAGGTCACGGGGCACAGAACGGCCAGTTGTAGGGCATTCTTGGACCTACATGTCGCCTCTCGTAGGCGCATCGCGAATGCCCGCCGCCTTTGCTTCTCTTGTTTGGGGTCCCACTACCAGCGAGACTGCCCAAACTCTCGCCCCTGTCCTCACTGTGGAGGACAGCATTTGGACATTCTCTGCATGAATGCCAGAGAGGTTGGCCGCTTGTCCAACCAGCCGACGCCGCGCACGGGCGGGTGTTTTGAAGGTGGCAGCCGAGGCTCACCAGCGCGTAGCCGAGAGTCGCCTCGCTCAATTGATCGCCACTCACCCCGCTTGGAGAACCGTAGCGTGCGCACGCCTCCTCTCTCTCGCGCACCTGAATGTGCTGTTCAGCGTCACCAGCACCATGACTGCTGCCCCAGGTATTCCCCTCCTTTGGCGGAGCGTCCCCGCCTTGACTCGCGCCCACCTCGTTTTGGGCGGGTGCGTCATTATGACCACCCACAGATGGCGCGCGGATCGAGTCATCAGGCTTTTGAGGACTTCAGGCCGCACCCTCATTTTGACTTGCCTGGTCCTGGCCAACGGTCGCCACCCAGGCAACAATAGGTCATTGATCCCTGCCCTATAACGCCAACCTCCCCCATTGAGACCGTTATCCTACCAACGGTTGCTGTTAGGGTCTGGGGACCCACGGGGACTTCTGTTGTTATCCGTGCAATATTGGACACAGGTTCACAAGGTTGCATTGTTTCCACTTATTTGGTAGGGCAGGTTAAATTAAATATGGGTTCTTTTCCAAATTGTATACGGGGCATAGGGGACGTAGCCTCTAATGTTGAAGGGCAAGTTAAGGTTTTGTTTGGCCCTGTTGAATCTTCACACCCGAGGATTAAAACCTCGGCTATTGTGTTGAAGAATATTTTGGGTATGCACCCACAGAAACAGCTACCTGCTGCTGTGGTGAATTTGACATCGGGATTGGAACTGGCAGACCCCAAATTTGACACACCGGGACAAATCGACTTGTTGATTGGCTCTGATGTCCTCGGTGGAATTTTGATTGGTGGGAAACGGGTCTTGGTGCCAAATGGTTTGACTGCCATCCCGACCATATTTGGATTTGCTTTGATGGGACCTGTACCTAGGGACCCCCCTCCACCCGAACTTGATAATTTGTTGGCTGTAGGCTCTGCTCTCTCTGATGCAGTTCAGAGGTTTTGGGAGGTAGAGGAGCCCCCTCAAGTTGCCCGTTTGAATCCAGAACATGAGGAGTGCGAGCTGTTCTCCCAGAACAACACTGGTCGACTCCGTTCTGGTCGGATTATTACGAGGCTACCCTTCCTGTCTGTTCGGCCTCCGCTTGGTGAGTCACGACCTTTAGCCGAAAAGAGATTGTTGGCTATGGAGCGTCGCATGGGTCGTGATCCGGAGCTCAGACAGAAGTATATTGAGTTCATGAGAGAATATGAACAATTGGGACACATGTCAGTGTCAAATTTGGATTGGCGTTCGGTGGAGCATTACTTTCTCCCGCATCATGCGGTATTGAAGCCATCGACTGGCAAGCTGCGCACAGTTTTTGATGGTTCTGCGCAGACTTCAACAGGCGTATCCTTGAACCAGTGCTTGCATTCTGGTCCGAAGTTGGTCAAGGACCTTTGTGACGTCATCACCAGCTTCCGACGACATCAGGTTGTCTTTGTCGCCGACATAAAAATGATGTTCAGGCAGACGATTATCCACCCTGATGACCGTCGCTTCCAGCTGATCCTTTGGAGAGAGTCTCCTCGCGATCCCATGGTCGTCTACGAGCTCAATACAAATACGTACGGGTTAAGGTCAAGCCCCTACTTGGCAATACGTTCTCTTTGGGAGCTCGCAGACCGCGAAGGCCTACGTTTCCCAAGAGCCTCCGCCATCTTGAAGGACGATATTTACGTCGATGACATTTGCTCGGGCGCCTCCACAGCGGACGAGGCGATCCTCCTGCGGGACGAATTGATAGGTATTTTGGCCTCCGCTGGTTATGAGTTGCGTAAATGGATTTCCAACTCACCAGCGCTTTTGGAAGGCTTGCCAGAGGATCATCAGCAAGATCCACATCTATTTGAGATTGTTGACAACCCCGCCATGATGGCTGTTCTCGGCGTTCAGTACAGACCAGTCCAAGACATCTTTACGTATAACGTAGACTTGAAACTGCCTTGTTCTTGGACTAAACGTCTCGTGTTGTCTACTGTCGCCAGAACCTTTGATCCGAACGGTTGGATTTGTCCTATCATATTTTGGGCAAAATGCTTCTTGCAGAAGCTTTGGACAGCAGGATTGACCTGGAACGAACCTCTGCACGGCACTCTTGTTGAGGAATGGACCTCTTTTGTATCCTCACTTCCTGCCGTCAGCGAGATCTCCTTGCCTCGTCCCATCCTTCCTCCCGGGAAGTACAAGGCCACCCTTCACGGGTTTTGTGACGCCTCGGAACGTGGTCACGCCGCCGTGGTGTACTTGCGCACAGTTAGTGCCTCAGGTCAGGTGAGGGTTTCCCTGATCATGGCGAAGAGCAAGGTAGCACCCCTTCGGACATCTTTGACCATTCCGAAATTGGAGCTCTCGGGAGCAGCACTTCTTGTACGCTTGTTGAACCACGTGTCCAGTACTTTGGGTAAAAGCATTTGCATTAATGGGACCTACGCCTGGACAGACAGCCAAATTGTTCTTTGTTGGTTGAAGGCTTCTGTCCACACTTTGGAGGTATTTGTCGCTAATCGCGTTTCCCAAATCCAGAAATCCGAAGTCAAACTTGTTTGGAGACACGTGCCAGGTGAGCTCAACCCCGCTGATTGTGCCTCGCGCGGATGCTTGACGCCTAGTTTGATAGGTCATTCGCTGTGGTGGGGTCCGGAATGGTTGAGTCGACCAGAAATTGATTGGCCTCGAACGCCAGTTTTGAATACTTCTAATTTGCCGGGTCTACGAACACTCGCTCTTGAGAAGGTGGAATGCGCCTTCGACCCCGATTTTTTGTTGAATCGTTACAGCTCCCTCGACAAGTTGTTAGGTGTTACTGCTTGGATAAAGCGTTTTGTTTTTAATTTTAGGCACCCACAACAGAAACGACTGACACCGTTTATCTCACCACAGGAACGACAGGAGTCCCTTACCTTTTGGGTTCGTGCTGTGCAATTGGCGCATTTTGAGAAGGAGATTGCTATCCTTAAGTCAGAGAAATCGAAATTGTCGGGAGCTGTCTCTAAATTGAACCCCTTTTTGGACGATACGGGTCTCTTGCGCGTTGGAGGGCGTCTCAAGAACGCCAACCTCCCTTACGGGGCACGTCACCCCCTTTTGTTACCTAAGGACGGTCATTTGGTACGCTTGTTGGTAACTGATCGTCACCTTAAAAACTCGCATGCTGGTTGTAATGCTTTGTTGGCTATTTTGCAACGCGAATTTTGGATTTTGTCTGCCCGAAGAATTATTCGGAGTGTAGTCTTTCGCTGCATCCCTTGCTATAAGCTCAAGGCTTCTACCATGCAGCCCTTGATGGGAGACTTACCGGCAGATCGCGTAACTGAGAGCAGGACGTTTGACGGTGTTGGCACGGACTTCGCAGGTCCCTTTTTGGTGAAAACGTCGACACTTCGAAACAGCAAGACTGTCAAGGCCTACTTGTGCGTTTTTGTTTGTCTCTCCACAAAGGCCGTACACTTAGAACTGGTCTCCTCGCTTACGACCGAGGCGTTTGTAGCCACATTTGACAGATTTGTATCCCGCAGAGGGCTGCCTTCCTTGATCCGTTCTGACTGCGGCACTAACTTCAAGGGCACTTATAATTATCTGAATGATGTTGTTAATTTTCTTGAAACCAACAAAGCTGATATAGGTGATAGGCTTGCCCGACGTGGGATAAATTGGTTGTTTTCCCCACCAAATTGTCCACACTGGGGTGGTATATTTGAGGCCGCCGTAAAATCGGCCAAAACACACTTGCGCAGGACAATCGGTGAATCTGTCCTTACATTTGAGGAACTCGCAACTGTGTTTTGTAAGATTGAGGCCGTTTTGAACTCTCGGCCATTGTGCCCGATCTCCTCAGATCCGAATGATTTGGAGGCCCTCACACCGGGCCATTTTTTGATTGGTCGCCCACTTGTCGCCTTGCCTGAGTACCCCTACATTGATACGAGACCTGGTCGTCTCTCGCGTTTTGAATTGGTACGCCAGATTACTCAGAGCTTTTGGAAACGCTGGAATTTGGAATATTTGCACATACTCCAGCAACGCGTTAAGTGGACCGACAAGACCGATCCACCCAAGATTGGAGACCTCGTTTTGATCAAGGAGGCTAACCTTCCGCCACTCAGATGGCGCAGGGGGCGCATCCTTCATTTGGTAACTGGGGCTGATGGAGTTCCCCGATTTGCTGAGGTCTTGGTGGACGGTTTGATTCTGAGGAGAGCGGTTGCAACATTGTCACGTCTACCAACCGATTAGCGGACCGGTAGGCCGGTCCGGGGCGGGTGGATGTTTGAAATAGAATTAGTTTTTATTATAAGTCAAATCGATTAGATCGATTGAGTAACGTTTTGTTTAGTCTATTGAAAATTTCTGACAATGGTCACACTGAACTGTCACTTCGCTTCCCGTTGAGAAATTACCACGTTGTCGACTCGTACGTAGAATAATTGTTCGCCTTTTGAAAAGCACATCATTGTAGCTACGCGAATAAGTAAACCGCTTTGAACGCCGCCTGATCTAGTGCTGGCAACGGTAAATTGATTGTGAACTATTGATTGATGCAACATTATTAAGAAGGAACAATACGGATTTAGAAAAGAAAGTTCAACCACTCTAGCATGCTTTTCATTAGTCAAACATGTAACAGAAGCTTTAAATCAGAAGTCAAAAATCGCTGCTGTGTTTCTAGATATGACAAAGGCATTTGACTTTGTCTGCCATAAAACATTGTTATCTAAGCTTTCTTCATATGGTATACGCGGAAATGCCAATGATTGGATTAAAAGCTACCTAACAGAAAGATCACAATGTGTCGAAATAGCTAAAACTGTTAAAACTGAGTTAAAACGAATAAAATCTAGCTATAAACAAAATAATTACGGTACGCCTCAAGGCAGTATTTTAGCTCCTATTCTGTTCCTATTATACATAAACGACCTCCCTGACGCTATAAATAAAGACTGTATACAATTCGCTGACGACACGACATTAATAATAAAAAGTAATAACAAACATGACTTAGAAATGGAAATTAATAAAACACTTGACTGTGCCATTACTTGGTTACAACAAAATAACCTTAAAATTAACATGACTAAAACAAATATAATTCAATTTCAGACATTCAATGCAACCACAGATAAACTAGACATCCATTATAAAGATAATTATATAAATAGTAATAATGAGTGTGTATTTTTGGGTATAACAATTGATAAATATTGCAGCTGGAAGCCGCACATCGAAAAAACTCTAGCTAAAATAGACCGATTTGTTTACGTTTTAAGAAATATCAGACGAACTATTAACTTGGACACTGCAATGATTGCGTACCATGCCTATGTATGTTCTGTACTGAGATATGGACTTATCATTTGGGGAAACTCAGTCGAAATGAATAGGTTATTCAGAGCCCAAAAGAAATGTGTTCGTGCAATGTGTGGAGCTGATTTCCTTGACAGCTGTAAACCACTATTCCGCAAACTTAAAATATTACCACTTCCATGTTTATATATTCTGGAAATATGTATGTTTGTAAGAAAGCACCCTGACCTTTTTCAAAGGATGGGTGATTCAGAAAATAGTCGCACAAGACATAAGAACAGACTACATTTACCCGCAATCAAATTAGAAATGTATAAGAAAAACGTGTATTGTATGTGCATTAAAATATTTAATCACTTACCAAATAATTTTCAAAATTTACCCATTATGACATTTAAAAAGACATTGTATAAACTTTTATTGAATAAAAATTATTATAATTTAAATGATTACCTGGATGACAAAGATATTACAATTTAATGCATAATATTATATAATTCTATTCCAATTCCATAATAATTTAATGTAATTTAATTTAATCTTCTTACTTATAATTGACATAATATTTGCACGCCATACTTGGCAAAACATGTGTAAACAACAACATTTGTAACAACCATTTCACCATGTTTTAGCAAATAAACCATTATTATTATTATTATTATTATTATGATATTTGTGAAAATTGTGAATCTGGTATCGACTTCCACGTGCCAACGTGTCCTGAAAACGTCGCGTTTGAAGCTTAATAGCTAAGTATAAGATACTTCATTCATTTATTTTGGCCAATATACTTGTATGAATGTGTCTAATTTAGCTCAAGCCTGACATCAGCCAGGATAGCGGGTAAGTGAAGCACAGTATTGATATTGATTGATTTCAGTTCATCGCTGCGCAACGCAGTGCATTGTGTCTGGATCATTGTCTATCGTGGTCAGGTAGATGTATTACATCTTCCACTGCGCACTTCTGATACACCTTCCTGCCTGGCTACGGTAATTCTAGACATATTATATATATATATATATAATATATATATATATTTATAAATAACTGGTACTCCAGCCCACCAGGATACCAGATAAATCGGGTCAAGCGCCCTCGTTGTTAGACCTTGTTCAGACGAGTAACCCGGCCAGTACAGTGTGACGGTACAAGCCCCTTTGGGTTCCTCCGACCACTGTCTGGTTCGCACTACAGTGCCATTCGCTTCACCTCCACAACCAGTGAAGGCAAAGCGACGCTTGTGGCACTACTCGTCAGCGGATTGGGATGGCCTGCGAGACTATTATGCGTCCATCCCGTGGTCTCAACGCTGCTGTGGTGGGAGGAATCTGTTGGAAAGTGCGTCTACTGTTGCTGGAAAAAGACAATTTATTTCAATAAACATGAATCACCAAAATGAATTTGAAGAAAGTTATGCTTGTTCGCATAACTTTCTTCACCAAATTGGATAAATTTTATGAATTCGTTATTGTCAGGGGAAGTTTTCTATGAAAAAATATGTGGTGGTACGAAGTACGCTGGGTTAGCTAGTTTGAAATTACTAAACAGAACAAAAAATAACATTTAATTCAAGCCATCAAAAGCGATTCACCATCTGTGACTGACTGCACATAGGTAATCGTTTCAACTAATAATAGATCTGACTCCATACCAATTAATATTAATGTCCACAGCTAACGTGGAGTACTAAATCAGATTACTGACACTGTTTGCAATAAATAATGGAAGCAGATTTGCTGAAATCCGAACAAATCTGTACGTGGAAGTAATATATGCAGGTTTGTACTTCATATTTTTGAACTAACGTATTTTATTAGCATGTTTTCAAGATAAACCAGCATTCATTATGATTCTTTGTGTCTTAGGAGCTAAACTTCAAATAACGCAGACAAATAACGCCCAGGCTCGGAACAACTGAATGAATATGTGCCCAGAAAAAATAATCGTAATGATTGGTACAATATGCGATTTTAATATTCGTTAAGCGTCTTACGACATCGTGTATAATATATAAGTCAGAAATATAGGCACAGATCTTTTACTGGTACATATGATATTGAACACAAATACCATAGCTACTTACTAACAAGAATTTGCTGCTACATTTCGGGATAATCCACCAACTTTGGTCATGGAATGATTCTGTGAATCATTCCATAACAACTAAATTTGCTTAACCGCATGGGTTGACCGTCGGCACGTCGGAATCACACTTTCGTCACGACCATTAAACTGATCCGTACGTATTAAGCCCGAAATCATACTAAACTAATAACATTTAGCACAGCTGTTCTGCTGTAAACGAAGACCCATCCCAATGACGGTTATGGCACAGTTGCTTAACTATATAAAAGGCAATCCATAAGCGTGTATTCAAATACTATCAAGCTTACACAATTTATCGTATTCGTGATTGGTCACCCATCCACTTTCATGTTTGGTAAAGTTACTTAACATCACAAATCTATCGACCGCCAGACCGTGGTAGGTATTGTAGTGACACGTGTATATGTCCATATATCATAATTAATCGAAACTTCACTCGGTACGCTTATGATGATTGATTATATTCGCTAGTCTCGTCCCCCGATTTGTATTTATGGCTGAACGCGTGAATATTTAACTAAATATGGCTACGGATATGTATGAGTCGTTAATTTATGAAATATATTTACATGGACGATTTAGGTTACTCACACTGCTTTCGTCGTGAAAGACAAGAGTGAGACATGAGACTTGTGATTGTGTGTGTTGCGTACAGATAAATAAATAATTTATCTGTAGTATATAAGAATGTCTGTGACTGGGTGCAATTAGATGTTTTTTTTTTCTGCCGAACAAATTTACTCCATGCTGCCTGATGTTAAGCAGTCAGTGAAGTCTCATAGTGATGGCCATCATCCCAGCAGCCAGCATGGCATTATGACATGATGGCCCTCACCTTGACGGCCTTGAGTAAAGTTTTTTCACGCCCCGCTTAACTCGGCGGGAGGCGCGCCCCATAATACAACACGGATGGTCGCAACTGGGTAAAAAGTACCACCGTGGTTTTCCATAAAAATTGGGGTTTCTAATAGGTATTTTAATGAAACAAAATTTTATGTTAAATTATACTATATTTTCAACAAAACAATGCTTGAACAAAGTAATTATATATCTGCCTATGTATTTTTATTTATTTATAAAATTACAACGTAATAATTGAATGTTTTTTCACAATGCTTACAAAGAAACATAAAATTTGACTCTAAATATGCAAAAATAATAAAAAAATGAGATCAATATCAAACGAACATAACATATGCTTACTTGCAACAATAATTGAAACGTACATTAATCTGGCAATTTTTTTTAAATAATCGTTTGAAGTTTGACATAAAAATAATAATGAATAAACATAAAAAATTACATAATAATATGTAGAAAATCTTTTATATGACTATTTTTTTAGCACAGTCTTCATAAATAGGAACAGTATGTTCTCTACATATTTTTATGGCATAAATTGCAATCAGTCTTAGGTTTTTCAATCCTTTTTCCAAGGATACACTGCACATCGTGATGCAGACATTTGTGAGCGCGGCTGTAGAGCTCTTTCTTAGTGAGCGCGACTCAGATTGTCATTTCGTTCATTATTGCCACCAAGTATAAACATAATTTTATCTTTAATACCTGGACTTAGATTTGGCACCGTAGATCTGAGCCTAATTTGTGGCATAACCAGTCAGCCAGTTCCTTCAAATAATCTCTTCTTGGTAACACAGAATCGCCACAATTTTCTTTGTTTG